>JAVHLU010000308.1:0-69078 GCA_036785755.1 Colletotrichum ledebouriae | reverse complement strand
TATAATAGTCTTCTTTACTATATTAACCCCTATACTAATAAACGAAGGCTCTATATCCTAAAAGAGTTAGTAACGCCTCTTATTAAAGAAGCTTATAATAACTACTATTACTTTAGTAAGGAATAGACGTAGAGAGCTATTAATAAATATTTTTATATACTATATCTTAAACGATAAGTTAATAATTATATAGCTAACTACTTATAATATGGAATAATAAATATAGAATATTAACTACTACTTAGCGCGATATAGCTAATATTAATACTAGCTATTCCCTTCTATATAATTACTATAGACTTTATTATTAGACTTCCTGAAATACCTTTATAGTATTTAGGCTATAAAGTAGATAACTTCCTACTTCTTAATATAGTACTTACTTTAACTAATAAGTTCTCTAAAGTAACTCTTCCTATCCTAGGTTACTTAATATATACCGCGGAGATCTAGGGATACCTCCTTCTTTATAACCTCTAGTATAGTAACTAGGGAATACTAAAAGCTATTATATCTAATTATAACTAAAAGTTCTTTTTAAAGTTTTAAACCGCACTATAGGCTAAATTATATACTAAATTAAGATTCTTAATAGTATATTATCTATAAACTAATAGTATTTTAGAATATAAAAATTAAATTATTAAACTAGCTATTTGTTACTTTCTTAACCTCGTTAACGATAACTAGGTAATATTACTACTAAGCCTTTAATATAACCTTAATAACGCTTACTTATAAGTTATTAGTTATTTACTAAACTAAATCCTATATAGTAAAAATACTAATAACGTATTAAATATCTTAGGTAATACTAACCTTGAAATAAACTATGAAATCTTCTAGGAGGAAGCGAAAATTTTAATTATAGTAGCCTAGCTATATATAAAAGAATAGTATAATAAAAAACATTATTTTATTACTTTTAAGCTAGGTAACTAGGTATACCTTAAGATAGGATTAGGATATTATCTACTAGGATAACTAAACCTAAAGTATAGCTACTAGTATATCTAGTTTAAGGTCCTTAAATATATTAGTAAGTTAATATACCGCCTTAATATTCTACTTAATATAAATATTTACCTAGTTATATCTATTATCTAACTTATACTAGCACTAGCCCCTAGTAGTAACCTATTTAACTATTAAAATAACTACTAAGGCCTAGTTAATATTAAAAAAGATAATAATATTTATTAGCTTAAAGTATATAGGTATTTTAAGATTAAAGGTATTCTTAATAAGCAAACCCTCGCGCGAGGAAAGGTATAATATCTAGTTAAATAGAAAGGTTACCTACTAATATATACTATTTAGATAGATAAAGACGCTATAAATATAGATAAACTCGTTACTATATTTAAAAGTAAGGAATAAGAGATAGAATAGCTTTATAAATAAGTATAAGCTTAAAAACCTATCTAATAGGGCGCTAAACTAGTATTAGAGCCTAGGGAAAGATTACTAAAGCGCTTAAGAGAAAGGCCTTATAAGAACCTAGTAGAATAATATAATATATATTATAAATAAGGAACGCGCTACTTAAAGCGCCTTAGATAAATAAGTAGATTGTAAAGAGTATTATAACTAAGGCCTTATTATAAAATAAAGACGTTTAGCGCGCTTAGCGTATCTAAGAACTTTACCCTAATAATAGTAATATTTATATCTATCCTATTAGTAAAGATAACTATACTTATTATACCTTCCCTCTTAAACTCCTTCTACCCTTAGCACTATAAGAACCTTTATAAATATAACCGCCCTCCTCGCTAGAAGGTTAATCCCTACTCTTACTTAACTAATAAGAAAAATTAGCACTTAAGTATATATATATAAAATAAATTTATATTACTAGGTAACCCTACTAGTTATTACCGCTACCTTTACCCGCTTAGTATTAAGCATATTTTTCCCTCTATATATATATTTCGCTAAAGAGTATTAACGCCTTTAACCCTATTACTATACTATTATTATACTTATATATCTCCCTTTATTACTAGTATCCTCGCCTAGATATTAAGGAATCTTACTAACGCTCTATATTAGAACGCGCTTAGCGCTACTAGAGTAACCTATATTATATATACCTAGGTATTACGTTATTATAAATAGATAACGCTCTAAATATAAAAACGCTAAGTATATTACTCTTTACTATACTTACTACTACCTACTTAATATTAAGATCTCTTATAGTAAGCCTAGATATTACGTTTATAACTAAGAAATCTTCAAGCGCGCCCTTAATTAAGAGACCTAATATTATAGAACTAGTTATAATATTTCTAATACCCTATTTATTATTTACCTAGGTACTAATACTTACTTAGTTATCTAACTACTATTTATAAACTAAATTAAGTTCTAGTACTAATTCCCTAACGCTATCTTAAATATTAAGTAGCTATCCCTCTATAACGCTATATAGAACTCCCTTTAATATAACCTATACTATACTACTAATATCGCTAGTATACCTATTTCTATTAATTCTAGAGAGGCCTTAAGTAGAGATAATAAACCTATTATTACTAAACGCGAGTAAGCTAATAAAACTATTAATATTAATTAGCTTAAACTATCCCTTAATACTAGCTAATCTAACTAAGCTACTAATACTATTAAATATATTAAACCTTAACTATTAACTAATATTATTATAATTAGTACTAAATTACCTCCTATTACTTAGAATAAGACTAATAAGGTAGCTACTCCTAAGAAATAAGCTACTAGCGTTAGCACCCCTAATACGATAGATATTATTAAGGCTATTAAGGGAATACGAGCCTATAGTAAATATATTAGCTATATCTCTATACTACTTAATAGATATAAGGAGACCTAGATCGCCCTAACTATAGCGCTCTCTGAGGGTTATATTACTAATACTAGCGCTATTACCCTTAACTTAGGCTAATTTATTAAGTTAGCTACTAATAAGTTTAAGTTTATTATAGTAACTATTCCCTAGGGATTAATATAAGAGAGCCTAGGCTTCTTTAGCCTAGAATAATACCTTACTACTAGGTTATTTACTAAGTATATAGCGTTAGCTACTAGCCTAGAGGATCGCCCTAATATTAATCCTCCCTCTAATATTAACCCTTTTAACGCTATTAATACGCTTAGCTCTACTAAAACGCCTAATACTACTACTAGTATTAAGAAGATCGTTATTATAAACTAGTAATCCTATACTTATATCGCTAGCCTCTATTACCTTACCTATTCCTATATAAAGTTCCTAACTACTTAGGAGGTAATTAATATATACCTTTAGCGCCTCTATTTCTTTAATACTACTAACCTTATTACTACCTACTACGCTAAACGCCTTACCCTATATATACTTATCTAGAATAGCTTAATTATCCTTAGTCTATATATATATATCCGCGCCCTTAACTTATTTATAACTAAACGAATTATAAGTAACCTAGAGTTTAGCGCTATATCGCTATTCTTTATTATTAAGTAGATACTTTAATACGAGTTTCTTAGTATATATATTAAAGATAACGCTTATATTAATTAGGCTATAGTTAATAGTAATAACTCGAGCGCTACCTATGCTCTCTTAGACCTTAATAACCCTAAGGCTATAGATATAGCTAACTTTTAATATAAATATACTACTAAACTTCGAGGCCTTTATACTAATATTACCTCCCTTACTACCTTAATTATTATAATTAAAGATAATAGTATTACTAAAGCATACCCTAAGATTAGTAATAAATCTCGCTACTTATTCCTAGAGTAATATAAGGATAATACCTACCTAGCTACTACTTATGGCGTTAGTATTAACTAACTCCTAGTTATAGCTAAAGAGATTATTTATAACGAGGATAAGGACTACTCTAACCTCTTAAAGATAACTAATACTATACCTAAGACTCCCTTAGCCTAAAGTAGGATATAATAAAACGTATAGAATAGAAAGGAAGTAAGGTTATATATAGTTACTTATATATAGTAATATAGCTCTACTTACTAGTATATTACTATAATAGGAGGTATAAATTAAATTTTATACTATATATCGTAGTTAACGCCTTTTTCTTCTTATGCGGGTAATTAATACTAAATACGCTTAGCGTAGTTATCCTACTTAAGGGCGTCTAACGTATTTAATATATTAAATATACCTAAACGTATTAACCCTTATAAAAGGGCTTATTGCCTTTAAGGAAAAAACCTTCTAGAATTCATAGATTTTTCACCTATAATTTTCGCCTACTACGTGGACTGTATTAATTAAGTACTCTTTAAGGACTTTCTATAATATTAACTAGGATAACTAAGTAATATAGCTCGACCTAGCCTAATTCGTTTATAATAACTCCTATTATAAAGCTACTAAGACGTTACCTACTAAGCTACTAATAGGATATTTCCCTTATAGACCTAATAATATTAAACCCTAGTTAAAGGGTTTAGTCCTAGTAATATATAAGGGAGTCTATAGCTTACTTACCTAGAGGTTAGCTATTACTAACTTACTTTAGAAATATAATAAAATATATAATAAGTTCTATAATTAGAGGAGGACCCCTATTATTTTAGCTATAAGAGATCTTATATTACTTTTAATAGAAAATATTAAATAGAGGTAGCCCTCTTATAAACTTTCTAATAAATACCTAGGCCTATTTAGAATCTAATAGGTAATTAAAAGAGGATAAGTATATAAGCTATAGATTAATAAAAAGTACTAAATTTATAATATTTTTATACTTATATAATTAGAACCCTTTTTTACCCTAGCTATTTTACTAGAAGATATCCTAATTAATAATAATAATAATATCTATATAGTAGACTATATTATTACCTATAGGGGCCCTAGATATAACTATTAGTACTTTATTAAATAGAAGGGCTATAGCGAACTAGATAATTTATAAGAGCTATAACATACCGTATTAATAGACTTATAAAATAATTATAAAGCCTAATTATAAGTAAAAGTATTATAATCCCTATATAATTTAATAGATAACTTAATAAATAACTAGTAGTTAGGTAGGAATAGGGCAAGCTAGCTAGGTATCTTAATTTACTAGCCTAAAGGCCCCTAATAAAGTAAAAAGAGATTAGAAAAACGCCTAAAGGTAACTATATATTACCTAGAGGTTATTAGTAGCTTACTAGGGGTACTCTTAAAAATTTCATATCTACTAGGTACTAGTACCCTCTTTACTAGGACTAGTTATATCTCCTTTAATATTATGATCTCCTAAATAAATAAATAGGGTAATAAATAGAGTAATTAGAACCTTATAATACTACTTTAAGTTAGAAATACTAACTAGAGGAGTACTAATAAGGTACTAGTAGAGATTAGGTTAACTTACTACCTTATTATAAGCTTTATTTATCTCTTTAGTATACTTAGCTTATATATCCTATACCTCTAGCTACTAGTTAGCTAATTACTTTATTTCTAAGTAGTAGTAATAGAGCTCCTTATACTATTTATATAATAACTTAGTTTACTTCTTAGCCTCCTTAGCGAGGTATTACTAATACCTAGCTATATCCTCTAAGATAACTACTTAGTAGTTCTCTATCTCTATAGAGATCTTAGCCTCCTTAGCCTTATACTTCTTAAGTATTATAATAGCTTTATTCTTCTTAACTTAGAGGGCTTTCTTAATTATAAGCTAAGTAGTAAGGATCTCCTCTTAAATATAATTAGATACTAATAATAAAGCACTAGGGAGGTACTAGGGAGCTACCTTATTCTTAGTATATTATATTTAAAAATTAGGCTTAGAACTAGCTTTATTTATAAGGTATTTAATCTTATTAGTAATACTTATTATATAATAAGTAGCTTATAGTAAGTTAGTAGATAGGAAATAAGGAAATATTAAGTAAAACTTATAGTAATATAGGCTTTATTATTACTTATTTTAATATTACGCTTATATTTAATAGAGATATTTAATAAATAAATAAATTAGTAATAAATTTAAAACCTAAAGCTAATAAAATATTAAATAAGTACTAGATAAGTATTAGATAAGAACTAGGAGCTTACTATTACTCTTAAAGTAGAGAATTAAATTTATAAGGAGCTTAATATTAGGGAGATCCCCCTTAGGGGGCTCCTACTTCGCTATTACTAGGAGGTACTAGTAGTAGGGGTACCCCTAGAGTATACTTATAGTAGGGAGGGGAGCTTTACTAATAGCGTTAGTAGCGTTAGTAGTAGTAGAAGATATAATAATAAATTTATTATATAATAATTAAGATAAAGTTATTAGTAGGGGAGTAGGAGGCTAATAGTAAGTTATTAGTAGTAGTAGTAGTATTATAAATCTAAAGAAGTAAGAAGGAGAGATTTTAATAGGGCGGAATTTTAAATAATATTTATATATTTTTAACCTAATACTAAAACTAGCCTTTTATATAGCTAAAAGGAGGATAATCTCTAGATTATTATCTTATTTAACTTTATTTAACTTTATTTAACTTTACTACATATAAGGAGGTACTAGGTAGTTACTAAATAATACGTAATAGCCCCCTATATTATAATAAAAGCCTTCTTTATCCCTAGAGGGAGAATACCCTTATTAGACCTATAAAGGGGCTAAAAATATAATAATAAGTAAAAAATATAATAATTTAGAGGGTAAATTTAAAGTAATAAAAATAAGCCTAAATAATAATATATTTTAGTATAGCCCCCCTAGAGGAAAGAGTAATCCAATCCTTATAAGGGAACTTAGCTATAACTATTTTAATAACTACTAGGTAATCCTAGACTTATTAGATAAAGCTATAAGAGTAGTTAGAGTAAGGGATTAGCTTTATTACTAGCTTACTACTCTTCTAAGCTATAAAGTCTCTTAATACCTAGGTATAAGAGCTATAAGAGTAGCTAAGGTAGAGGATAAGTACCTTATTACTAGTTAATTACTCCTCTAAGCTACCTAGCTATCTAAAGAAAAGTTATATAACTAGAATAAGGGGTACTAAATTCTAAACCTATAGAAACTAAAAGTTATAAAGTCTTATAGAGAGGTACTAAGTACCCTCTTAGTAATTACTAAGTAAACTAGTCTAAGGGTAAACTAGTTTAGAGGGGGGGGGTTTATATTATAAGCTAGGATAATATTATAGGGAAAAGGGCTTAATAAGCTAAGTAGGGAAGTCTATAGGAGTTAGGAGATATAGGGAGGTATTAGGTAACTACTAGATAAGCCCCCTAAGCCCCTACTTAGTAAGACTAGAGGGCTAGAGAAGAATATTTAACCTTAGCTATACCTAACTATACTAAGTCTATTACTCTGCACTGCACTAGTTTGTGATAATTACTAATCAGGGCAAACGAAACACAAGTTAGTGGATCAATAAGATGGATATCGTGACTAGATAACGAGATCAAGTTCGGTGAGAGCAAGATTAGGTTCAAGCGGACCTTCAGCTAACCTTTCATGCCCGTCTAAATAGCGTGGAGAAAGGCCAGCAAGTAGACAAGTCCACTCTTGATACCAAGGCTATCAATATGTAGCAAACTCCCATTCTCCTAAGTGGAGGTCCACAGTCATTTGACACTTGGTGCGCTATCGTCAAGATGTGCTGATATGCAGTGGATCTCCGAACTGCAGTTCGATAAGCAGTAGGCTTTGAGATGAAACAGCGAGCATACAGTCAATATGGTGCTACTAGTTGTATCGCCAAAGATTACATTCGTCTTGGGGAATAGCTTGATGGACTGTTGTATATGATCTTTTTCACAATGAAGAAGCTTTAGGTTTTCGTTCGGATCCCCTTGCGGGGAAGTAATGTTGTAATGGTTTCGCTATAGATGCAGGAGAACAGACATTGGTTCGGGTTTGGCACCACTTCCCTACGGACACCTCTCCGTAGAACATCCTGTTTAAGTGGTAATTAAATAACTTCAAGGGTATTAAAATCTATGCTGGACAGTCTGTTTGTCGTTCCGAAGCGAAGATCGGAATCTCCATCAGTAACCCCAGTTCATATGGACTTATGTTCCCATTATGTGCCTGAATCCCGCCCCCCCCCCCCCCCCCCCCCAAAAAAAAAAGAATAACGGCTGCCTATTCGTGTACCTCAAAACAGCTCTGCATTCAAGTCGCTAGATCTTGCCGAGAACCCTCTTGATAAGAGACTTTTTCCTTTTTTGTGGTGCAGGCTGGTTGATGTGTCGAACCTGTCGTAAAACACCCAGCAGGGTAGCAACGGCTAGAGCCTCTGCTTCCTCATTCAGGTCTTCAGAGAGGAGAAGTACGCCCTCGCTGTAGTCGTGAGGAAGGCCAAAGGCAATGCCAGCGTGGTGATAGATGGCGTGAATCACTGGCGCCTCCATTGTGGAATTCGCTCCAGAATCCACGAGTGTGTATCGCAGAGCTCCATGTTCTATCGGATGAGTCTGCCATTCAAGCCACGATGGCTGAGGCTGGGCATCGTTCGGGCCTTGATGGGAAATTGCGAACCAAGGATGCCGCACAGACTGCTGAACAATCTTGGTATCGGCAATCGGAAACGAAGTTGAGAGAGACAAACAAGGCGTTGACCCGGTGTTCAGCGGTTCTACTTGAAAACTGCCGTCTCCTTCAGTAGGTAGAGTCCTGAGTCACAGTCAATACTGATGGCCTGACAAAATGTTCACCTGCGCCCGCGCGTCACTTACAGACTGACCATATTGCCATTGTGACCAGGGACTCTCCTCTCAATCGTTGCATCCGTTTTTCCGGATGCCTCCTGAAAGTCGACAAGATAGCGAACCTCGGCATCCGTTCCATCTCCGGTTGGTCTTTTCATCATGGCTAAGTTGAGCTTGTACTTGCTGCCACCGATCGGCTCGTTCTTGACGGCATCGAAGTAAGTTCGAGAGATGTCATAAAGAGGTAGGTGTACTGTATTATCTCGATGTCTCGGGACGTATACCACACGCGTCAAGTGCGCGGGTTTGTTTGAGAGGTCGCGACCTAATTTGGCATCAAGCGAGGAGTCGAGCAACTCACTCAGCTGGACAAGAGACGCGGATGCTCCGAAGACCGGAAGAGGGGCCAGATTCGTGATAGTAGCCATTGACGACAACGATGATGTAGAATTCAGAAAGAACAGAAAGACGGGGTTGCAAGCCGGGTTAAGCTTCTGTCACGAGCACTGATCTGAATAGGAGAAGTCGTGTTGGTACGAGATGGAGATCAGGAGTTAATCTGGGTACTGAGGCGGCAACGGAGCGATGCTATATTGATTGGATATGGGAGTCAAAAGTCAGAACGGGAAGCGATTGACAAGAGGAGAGATTAGGAGTTTTCTTCGGCGGCTGCTTTCTTGAGCGTAAGTGGTATGTCCCCTGCTTGCTTGGGCTCAAGGCCAACAGCGCGTGACACATGACGAAGATACCACGAAAAGGTAGCAGGAAAATTGCCAGCAAACAAGCTTCTTCCCCCGCAGGAAAAGATGACTTAGCATCAGAGATAGAAGAATTCCAAGGCATGTGATCTAGGGATGCATCCGATGTCAGACTCGAAATCTTATTCGACCGTAAGGGCGTGATAGTTTACTAAAAATAATTAGAGGGTAAATAATTAAGGGTGACTTCGCTACTTCGAGGGGGTAGATCTATAGTATAGGTTAGCGCTAAAGTACTATATATAAGCGAAATAAGCACTTATATCCCCTATTAAGGGCCTAGAGCTTACTAGTAACCCTACTTCCCCTTATAAATATAGCTAATATCTAAAACTTCCTTTTATTACCTAACCTTTAGTATAAGATAGTAATAGTAATATTATAATAGGGGGTAGTAGTTAGTAGATAGCTATTACTAGCCTGCTTAATAATAACGTTATTTATAAGTTTCCTATTAATAAGGATAATAGCAAAACGGCTAGTAACTATACTAATAATCCTAGGCTAAGTACTTAGCTAGGTACCTAACTTATTAATAATAACAACGATATTAATCCCTTTAATACCTAACCTAATAGCTAAGTTAATAATAAGGCCTTAAATCCCTTACTTATAGTAGTAAAGTTAAAGTAGCAACCCCTAGTAGTATAGACTAAGTAGTATATAAAGCAGTTTTTTAAGTATTATCTAGTATTATAGTAATAGGGGGCCCTCTTTATAATAAGTAATAAACAGATAGCGATAAGGTTAGTAATAGTTAAGATCCTTCTAAAGATAAGAAATACCTACCTAAATAGTTAGTTTACTATTAATAACCTTATAGCGAAGTATAATAATACCTTATAGAGGTATAAACGAGCTATTAACCTTATTAATAAGTTAGGCTCTTTATATAACAATAAGACTAGTTAAATTATTATAATAGAGTTAATATAGAATAATTAGTATATAAAGAATAAAACCTATACTAGCCTCTAGATCTATAGGATATTATATATCTAAAGCCTATATAATAAGATCTAGGTTAATGTAAGACTAACTAGTAATAATATTATAAAGGTTAGAGAGTTAAATACTTAGCTAGTTAATAATAACGATAATAATATATTAGTTAACCTAACTCTATAGCCTTATAAGTAGAGGGTAGCTAACCTTAATCTTGATAATACCTCTTTAAGCCTAGGCCTAGCTAATAATACCCTTAATATCTTTAGAGGTAGTTAATTAATTAAGAAATAAGCTGCTTTATAATAAGTAAAAAAGACGCTTTATAACGAGGTTATAGCTATAATTTAGGAAGGAATAGCTTACCCTACCCGTTTAATAGGTAAGAAGGCGATTATAAGCATAATTATAGCTTATAATACCCTATTTAGTTATTAGCTTAGAGATAAGGGTATTTTAAAAGTAGTAAGCTATTTTAAATATAACCCTATTTAAGCCTTAGTATTTAATATATTACTAAAGAGATTAAAGCTCCTATACTTATAAGATAATAATATTATAAGTAGTAGGAGTTATATAGGTAGGTTTAATAATAATAGTAATATATTAGACTTAGAGGAGGAGGAGGAGGGGGAGGAGGCTAATAAGGCTAGTAATAGAGATAAGTTAACCTAAGGTAATTGTAGAGACTAGGAGGGGCTAGGAAACCTTAAATATTTTTAGTTTAATAAGAACGCTTAGATTTTAAAAGGGCTTACTAAACCCTAACTTTAGTATTAAAAAAAAGTCTTATTAGTTTTATTAGAGTAAAGTAATATTTAAAAAATAGGTAGTAGAATCCTTAAAAGTAGTAGAATAATAGTAATTATAGCTTTATTACCTCTAGTACTAATTACCTAATAACTACCTCTATTAACTACTCCTCCTCCTCTAACCTCTTCTATTACTACTCCTAATACTAAATTAATAATTAAAAATATAGATCTAGGCCCTTTTTTTTACTTACTAACTTATCTACTCTTACTTATATAACTTTAAGAATCTTTTTAGTATTAATATTATTAGGTTTATTCTCTACCTTCTTCTAATCCCTCTCTATAATTTTAATAAAATTATATAGCTTATTTATTATATAAATAATCTAGATTTATATAATAAAGTTGCACTCTAATAAGATACCTTAAAGGATTATAAATACCCTTTTTAGTACTCTAAATACCCTCTCTACTATTATCCTTAGCTTTATATAATATAACTTAAATAATTCCTTTTTACTCTATAGCTATAATATCCCCTTATTATAATCTTTTAGGTAATACCTCTTATTATTAAATAATACTATTATACTCTTAAGATCCTATTATAAGCCTATATTAGTAAGGTAATACCTCCTATTTAGTATCTTAAAAGACTAGGCTAATATATAGTTAAATAGGGTCGAGTTATTAATAGAGCCCTCTATATCTATAAGTATATATATAAAAGTAAGGTTAAACTTTATTACTATAAGTATATCTTAAGCTAATTACCCCTTTTGATTAAAGAATTATTACTAATTATCTATAGGGATATAAGTAGGGATAAATATCCTATCTATCGCTCTAATATACCTATTAAACTAAGCCCTCTCCTTATTATATTTAACCTCCTCGAAGATATATAATAGATTAAGTAGCTTTATAAAATATTAATATATGATATATATAGCCTCTAGTATAATGTAAAACGTTTTTAATACTATATTCTAAGATATTTTAAATTAAGAGGTAATATTCTATTATATTACTAACTACTTAATAATATATAAGAAGATTAATACTTTCTATTTAGTAGTTTAGAACTTAGTATTAATAATAATATCCCTCTTATATAGCTAGTCTATAAGTAAAGAGAACTCTACCTTTATAAAGTAGAATAACTCTTAAAACTTAATATTAATATTATTAAAGAAGTCCCTTATAATAGCTATAGTAACCTATAGGAAGTTACGCTATATATTATAAGTATACTTCCTAGGAAGGGTATACCTATTAACCCTCTCGTTATTAGCCTAAAAGTCCTCTTTAGTAATAATACTAACTATTATTATAGTAATAACGCCTTTAGTATATCGATCTATCGTAGTAGCGCGCGCTTATATTAGTAGCGACTTCCTTAATTATTTATTAAATTAGCTGCTAATTAACTCCTATACTTAATTAGTAAAAAGCTGCCTTTTTATAATTTATACCCCTAAAATTAACCCCTATTAAGGGAAATACCTAATAAGTAGGGGGGGAATAATATATAAATCTAGCTAGAATAGGTACCTCTTATATAAGCTAAAATTTAGGCTTAATAAGGTATAGTCCCTCAAAAGAATTTAAATATTTATTTTTTTAGCTAACTAGTAGCTCTATAACTTAGCCCAAATCCCAATTACTTTTGATCACTCCCTAAGCTAGCAATGATAGTGGGAATCGGGCTGGTTCAACTGCGACCACCCATGTCGAAAACGGCCGAACAGGGTTCTGATTCGTCAAATTGCCAGAGGAAGTAGTATCTCGTCATACCACTAACGTCGTTGACGATGGCGCGAGAATGGCATGCCGCCCGAAGATTACCCCAATGCTCCTTCTTTTCTTTTCGTTTCGGCCGGGTAATTCCGACTCGCTGTCGCATTACCTAAAGGGATATCTCCGGATCAACTCCCCCAAACTTCGCGTCTTACCTCAAGTTGACGACGGCCCGCTCGTTAACCACTGACAGCTCGACGCACTTGTCTCCGTATAAAATTACGACTGGATGATTGTAATTCCTTTTGGACGGAATAAGTATTCGCCTATGGCGAGCCGTTGCGGGTCAAACAGTAATTAACCGCGAAACTGCGCTGTATTACGTGAGAGCTCATGGGACCAGACCAAGGTCGGCGCTGTCGCGTGTTCTTTGAATCATCGACGCGACTCCACTTTAGACTGGGCTTCATCTTCATGTTTTCATGCCCAGGGTCAATGTTCGCAGCACATGTCCTTGTTAAATGATAAGCGTGGTCCTGCTGTTCGAAAACTACAGCTTCTAAATACCGAATGCGTTTTCCCAGTGACTCGATCCTCTTTCCGTAGATATACATCCGTGTGGGGCCACTATATCTTGTAATAGAGGAAGCTCGGGAACGGTATCGGTATCTGACATCTCGGCTTTTGAAGAAAACGTGGAATTCAATAAAAGGCATACGGAAAACGAGACGTCAGAACGAGATTGGGAGGGGAGTCGAGAATTTATAGCAGAGCGGCAATGAGTGGCGGCTGCTAAGGGCCAGAGACGATAGCATAGATGAACAGAGGTTCACGGCAGGTACGGTTTCAAGCTGTGTTGTTGTTGCCAGGCCGCGGAGCACTACCTTGCGTCCTACACTCTGATGGCCATCTTCGCTGTATATAGGGCCTAAAAAGAGCAGCCTCAGCATGTATATATATCTGAACTACAATCGCTTGCCCATAGTGAATCGAACAAAGCGCTATGAACCAGTTATGGCACTGAACACCGATGCCTTGGAGCCAAGCTCATGACACAGGTGCGGTTAGTCCAAATCCCGCCGGCAAGAGGAGCTGCACGAGGATTGACCTGATAAGCAGATTCTCGCTCACTCTCTTTCGACGACATGGCCAAGGGTTTGAAGTAGCAACGCTGCCTGCTTTGCTTCATCGTTGATACCTGCTTCTGTCGACTCGCCACAATCCCAAGTGCTCTAGCCCTGGGATTTCTCCGTAGACTCAGGCGCCGGCCCCTGCCCCCTATACCAAGATGCGAGTGACGATCCATAGATAACCGTGTTGAGTGAGTCTTTGAACTGTTTATTGGTGTATGTCCATTCGTGGCCTAGCCCAGGGCGGTCATCAGGGATCATAAACGAAGATTGCGCTATATCGGCAGCTAGCGTGTGTATCCGGGACTCGGGCGGTGGAGCTCCGGATCGGTTGAGAAAGGGAGAACGAGTGGGCACCATCGCCGAGCTGAGTGAAGACATTTCGGCTCTGCCTGTGAAGCTTGCTTGACTGCCGGCGCGGCTCTCGTTGCGGCGTACAGTTGTGCAGTCCCCTTCGTCCTCGGTAAAGGACGCCATGGTCGACGTCAAGTTTATGCCTTGCTCGGCTGAGGGAAGATGAGCAGCTTCTTTATAGCAGTTAGCGGCCGATTGTCGAAATCCTGGTGACATTATCACTATAAACCCTAAGATAAACTGTCTGAGTTTGTCTAGGTGTTTCCTGCAGTTACTCTCAAATCTCTTAAGAATGCTTCGAAACCAAATAGCTAGGTCTCTTCTATCCCCGTCTGTGTACCTTGGAAGGCCGCAAATTTGCTCGTATACTATAACCCCGAGAGACCACGCGTCGACGACTGCGGAATATCGAGATCGCTCGGATTGGCTATATAGCTGAATCTCTGGCGCGATATATAAAAGGGTGCTGCAAATCGACGATAATTGAGATTTGTCTTTGGAAAGACTAAAATCGCTAAGCTTAACGAAGATATCGCCTCCTGATCGGTGCCGCATAAGAATGTTATCAGGTTTGATGTCTCTGTGTACAATCGGCGGCTTTCTGCCGTGTAGATACGTTAAGGCAGATAGATACTGACGAAGAATCGTTAGAATTTCGTTGTATGATAAATCTGCTTGACTAGCCAGCGAGCCCCTAGGCATGTACTCGAGGAATAACTGAGGAGACGGCGTGAAGGACGCGCTGAGCAGAGCGACGATGTGATCCTTGCTGTGCCAGTTAAGAATATGTGTTAGATAAGTATGGGTACTGACGTGTGAAATCTGTCCTATGATATATGCTTCTTTCTCCTATTCCTTGCAGACGTCCTATCGCTATGCAGCAGCGACAGTGGGTTCCTTAAGCGCGAATTCGCGCCCCGTACTCATATCCCACAGATGGGTGACTGAGCTGAAATTTCCCTGCCCTAGCTTCTTCTTAAGATATATTTCCCCTTTGCCAGGCGTTTGCATCCTAGTCGGCAGCTCCGTACCCGGACGATTCGGCAAGGAAAGGTCGCTGAGCAGGTCCTTAGTGGACGCCGCGCCGCGAAGGAAACGGCTGATACGATCGGCGTGTTCGGGTGAAGAGATATTACCCGGGGGTATGGGGCGTCGCGGGCTCGCGTTTATACCCCCTACTCACGTAGGGGGGTAAAAAACCCTTAACTACGCTAAAAAGTCGTTTCTATACTAAGTCTAATACTAGTCGCGTTTTTAGCTTTTTCCTACCTAAATATTATACTTTTAAGACTATTAGATAACGCTATTTTACTATATTTTAAATTATCCTTTTTTATATATACTTATTATAATAACTCTCTTAAATCCTATAGGTTTAAGCCCTACCTAGAAGGCTATAGTTACCCTATATATATAGTAATAATAGGATTATGCTAATATCTCTTAAGACTATAAGTCTAGCGCTATTAAGAGTATATAATCTATTACTACTTAGTATAAGGTTTCTTATACTAGTAGTATAAAGTATATTAAGCGTCTTAAGGCTAGGTAGAGTATTATAAGACCTAATAGTTAGCCCTAGTTATTAATACTAGCTAAAGACGCTACTCTTAAGGCCTTTATAATCTAGCTTTTAAATACTAGCTTCCTAGCGACCCTAGTTATTATTAAAGAGACTATAAATAGTCTCTAGGTAACCTAGGGCTAAGGGCTAGTATCTAAGAGGTTTATATCCGCTTAGCTTTAGGATTATCTAGAGCTTAAGAAATCTAGCTTTATTAAGCTAGTTAAGCTTTATTAAAAAGGAGCGGAGTTAGACCCCGCCCTAATTTAGGACTTCTTTAATTAGCTAAAGACTTATATTAACTTATATTATATTAGGGGCTCTAGATCTAGAATACTAATAAGTTTAGCTATTAGATTAGGTTTCTTAATAGCTAGGTCTAAGTTATTATACTCTAGGATATAAACTAGAAGAGAGGAGTAGCTCTAGAGGTTATTAATCTTACTAACTAGGAGTCCTATACCCTTATTAAATATAATAATAGTATTAGTATAACTATCCTAGTATATATAATATTTAATATATAGCTAATTATTACTTAGATTAAATATAATATAAAGGAGGGTATCTACTTTATCTAATTACTTACTACCTTCTCTAGCTAATAGATTATAATAGATTTTATTAAATACTTTAATAACTACTTATTTATAAAGTTAGCGAAGTTTTAGAAGATTAGATATTTAATAGAGAAGTATTTTAGTATTAATAGGTATAGCTACTAGTCTAATTAGTAGTATATATACTTAGTACTTCTAAGTTAATATATTAAATACTTAGTAGTCTTCTAGGGGAATATCCTAGAGCGCTTATATTAACTACTCCTCTTAAATAGCTTCTCTAGTTATATAAGCTAAGGACTTGTAAAATATTATATAGAGTATAATATTATTCTAGGATTTTTCCCCCCTTATGCTATATATATTTTATAGCTAATAGATATAGGAGTCTTTTAGCTATTTAAAGAGGCTTAATAGAAGACCCTTTATAAAGCTATTTATAGGGGAGCTCTTAACTTCATAAGGGGAGACTTTATTATAGCGCTTCGGAGTATAACTAATACTATATTTATAAGTTATAATATTATAAATAGCTTTAAGAGATTAGGAGTATAGCTAATATAATCTAACTTTATATTAAAACGCTTAGTAAAAAAGATATAGAAAGCTAGATAAATAATCCCTTCTTATCTTATATACCTCTTACCTTATGAAGAGCGTTCTTAAGCTAGCGTAGAGAGTACTAATTATATTATTAATAAGTATAGATTAATACTCTTATTACTAATCTATTATATCTTAGGCCTAATAAAGGAGGTACTAAAGGAGGGTTCTATATTAAATAACTAAGTAATTACTTATATTAGTAACTATAATAGTTAGTTAGAGAGTTTTTATTAAAAATAATAAGCGTAATAAGGAGTAAAACCTTTATACTTATTTATAATAAGTATTACGATCTCTAATGTAATAGAGACTTAAGAGGTATATACTAATAAAGTAACTATATAAGGGGCTTATTAATAGAGACGCTATATTAAAAGAGAGGCCTACTATTAGGATCTTAAACTTTATAAGGAGTATTTAGTAATAAAGAGGGTTATAGTTAATAGGAGGATAAAGATGTTAAACTTTAAATGGTAGCTCTACGATACTAGGAAGTTTAATAACTATATCTTATTTAATAATAATAACTTATAATAAGCTAAACTAGAGAGAGAGGTATTTATAATAGATATATTTAACCCTAACCTAAAACTACTACCTAAAGATATTATTAATTAAATAAACTACGCTTCCTACCCTCTTTAAGAGATTAATATTAATAACGCCCTTATAGAGGCGGTATTACTTTTAATAGGGCTTAACTTTAACCCTAACTTCCTTAATAACCCTAATAATATAGTTAAAGAGGTCTCTAATAATAATAATAATAATAACCTTATTAATAATAACGACGATAAGGTTATTCGAGAGCTAGAGCTACTACTATTAATAGTACTAATAACTCTAACGCGAGCGCCGGGTCGCTAGTTAAGATATTATAATATTAAGAGGGATATTAATTATTTTAGGGCTACTAGCGAAGTTAGTTATAGTATATTAACCCCCCCTTCGACGCAGAGGCCTTAAGAGGCGCTATATATAGTAAGGAATAATAGTATTATAATTAAATTATAGGCGATTAATAGTTATCGATCGATAAGAGATATTAATATAATTTACATATAAGTCGATAGCCCTAAGTTAGAGCTATCGATTTATATAACTTTCGGTATTATATAACGTTATATTATTATATTATTAATAGTTTGAGGTTATTAATAAATAATAGTTATATTAAAAAGTGAGGGTTTTAGTATTTTCTCGTGGAAACGACTTTTTAGCGTAGTTGAGGGTTTTTTGCCCCCCTACGTGAGTAGGGGGTGTAAACGCGAGCCCGCGACGCCCCATACCCCCGGGTATGCGCTTCTCGTTGGGAATCTTGTGACTGCCGACGATCTAATCAAAGTTACTTCGTGTGCTATGACCCTTATCATTATTAGTGACCTCAGTGCCCATGAGAGACCCTAAGTCCTTGACGATAAGACGGCCTATGCTATCGAATATTAGGGAGAAATGATGAGCACTAATTCCGCGATAGGGTAGAATAATATCACAGTCTGGATCCGAGCCCACCAACACCCCTTAACTGGTTCTTAGAACATCGCTAAATCTCAGCTCGAGGCTCGAGCCGTGGAAGGTAGGCATAAGGCGGTCCGTTGGGGTCCACCGGTGGCTCCGTCGCCTGTCGCTCATAGCGGTCATAGCGACGCTCCGTGAATTCAATCAACAGAGGAGCGTAGCGCGAGCTTGCTTCGATTGCATTGGTGGTCCTTCGTCCTATATCTGTAAACGGATACAAATATGCAATGAGGTCTCTTCCCGCCAAGGCATTCATGATGAAATAATTCAGAAGAGAATAAGTCTTAGAGATTGAAACATTCGATCGTTCGCAGTGGAGGAAAACAAGGCCTCTGTCGATATTATAGAGACCATGGTACTGCGCGGCTAACAATTTATCTAATTCGTCAGCCATCGGGGGAGTCAAAGTCACAGAAGTACAAGGAATTCAGCTAGGATAGGCGGGTTATCAGAGTACTAAAATGAGCATAACTTCCCCCCGCTTTTGTGCAGCTGACTCATATGTATGGCAGAGACTCGCCCTCTCGTCATATGGATTCTTTCCTTCCCGCACCACGATGGATCGAAGTAGCATAACCATGGCGATTTCTGCGGATAATCTCTGTCGTATGAACGATGAGGCGCTCTGCGATTTCATGGCCCGCTACCGTCTGCCCGGTAGAAACTACGAGCTGCCCGTGGATGACTGGGAAACGCTCTCTGAGGCCGACCGGCTTCATCTCGCAGAGAGGTTGAGGTAAGCCCCGCTAGCTGACCAGACGCGCGTCTTTAACACCGTTGCTGATTGACGCAGAATACAAGGGCGAGCGCTCGCGCAGAGCCTGACGACATTTTCCCAACCCTTAGATTTAGACACGCTCGATGCCCGCCTCCATGCAGTATTCGACGGCGACGATGATTCACAACCCAATGCACGATTCGCCGACGCGTCCGAACGCAGAAGCCCTGATTTTGACCCTGAGACCGAGAAAGCAAGACACGAAAGGGAATTATACTAGAATCTGATCAAAGCCGGCGGCCGACCGTTGTACGCGATAGATCTGCTCCCAAAGGTTCTTGATGACCCAGAGGCATTCATCGACATGCTACGGCCCTGGCTCAATACATCTACCGGCAATCGCCCAGAATCTGTGTTTCAGAGGCAATTATCTAGGTAGCGGGACTTCCTTAAATGGCAGAATGATAATCGAGGTCGGCAAGATAACGACGACAACTTTCTCGCATTCGTTGAGCAAGAAAAGCAGTTCGTCAGAACGGAGTACACCAAGGACGCTGGTATTCAAAGGATGGCCAAGATTGAACAGGACCCCTCATGCCTCCAAAGCAGATGGAAGTTACAATAATCGCTCCGTAGACGACAACGCCACTTGTGCAGAGAGCATGGATGTAATGGGTTTGAGGAATATTCTGTTGCGGTGAAGCAACGCCTGGCATCGCACGGCTTTTCGCAGGCTTTTGATTTGAGAGTCGACCTGGACAAGTAAGACAAGCTAACGACGTGGATTGAGTATCTTAATTACGAATACTGGTGGCTTGGCAAATATCGAAGTACTATCGAACGACTCTAGCCAGCCTATGATAAAGCCTGGCAAGAGCTCGTGGCCTTGAATATACTCAGGCCACATGAAACTGAAAAGTTCTTGCGGACTCTGGAGTCGCCAATGGAACGCGGCTTAGAGGGGGAAGAGGCCTACAGAAGTGTCGAGAAAGCTAAGGCACGTGCTCGCGAAGTCTTTGTATTAACCTAAGAAGACCCCGATCGAACGAAAATCCCTAAACAGAAACGAATTGCGATGCTACAGACTAGTAGGAAGGGTATATTGGATGCGGAGAAACGAGCGCGTGAGGTTCGGACGAGGAACGATCATATCACAAAATTCATTCGCACCACATCGGAATATATCGATGCGCGTAAGAACGCCGCCCGACACACCGAGCTCACTCGATGGGTAGAAGAGCAAGTCCCGTTAGTCAGGTCCGAGACGATTACACCAGCGGAACGTGCTGCCGATGTGCCACACAGTGGGATAAGTGCAAAGCGGGGTCTTCGGACTGAAGATTCACCTTCGGAGGATGAAGTGCAGCGGAAACGACGAAGACTGGACAAGAAAACCACGCTGTCTTGTCCGAACAATGGATCGACTTCTGGTAACAGGCTCACATCCACGGTCTCAGGTCCGAGACAAGAAGAGACAATAGGCGAGATGCTTGGATCCCGATGGGAGCAGGCCATGATCGGTCCACCGCGCCGGAGAACGACTTCCCAAGCGATACTTCGCGACGTTAGGCGCAGCATACGCATCTTGAGTCGAAAAGGTGCCGACCAAACGTCGCGGCGTCTCGCTGGACGAATGCAATCATCTCGCTGCGGGATACACTTGAATCGCTCAATCTGCATATACCCCAAGCTTGTGCGAAGCCATGTGATGTCTCCGTCGGCTGTGTTAACCGTTTTGCAGGAAGCCAATGTGAGTTTATTTGTGTCCGCTTTCACGAAGCGTTCTTCATTCGCCGTTTATCATCACGAAGACTTGCATGCCGAGGGACCAATGAGCGCTGTGTCACGATGATTAACTTGCCACGATATTGTACTGTTGAGATCGTAAGTGGCGGTTCTGTTGGCGCTAACTACCTGGGATCGATGAGCAATGGAGCGCATCCCTTCTGAGTGCAGATAGCAGAGAATTCTCTGCACGTAGCCGCCGAGCAGTTCGTGGTTGGGACCAGGAACATGTCCGCGAGGTACTAATTGTATATACTCCCCACATTGTCTGCAGTCTACGACACATTTGTCTCCCAAAACAGTCCTCTGCCCTTCCCTGCAGCCTTTGAAAGAGAGCATAGCCTAGCAAGGATGGCCATTTCGTTCACTTTCTTCCCCCGACTCCCCCTCGAGTTACGACTGAAAGTCTGGGGGGAAACCTATCCAGAACCCCGAATCGTCGAAATCGTTAGCGAATCGGACGATGAACATACTGATCTTCCAGCGCTGCAGCTTTCGGCAAGGAAATCAGTCTTCTTCTGTTCTGACTACACCACCTTTTGATGGTGACATGGTCGTGTGATGTGATTCGCGGCGAAGACCTGTCAGACTTCAGACTTGGTCAAATAAGGAGCCAAGGTGTGATAGACCGGCGCTAAAGGAATACAAAGAAAACGGGTGTTCTTATTCAGATCGAGCTACTGCAGGTCCAGATGGTTCCTTCGAGCACCGGCATCACCATATTCATGTTCAGCATGCTGCTCGCCGCTAACTTGGGGTGCCCCAGAGGTCACCGTACAGATCAAGACCTCTGTGAGTATACATGTGGCTGTGCAAACCACTGTGTGAGCATCCGAAGTAAACCTCGAACGCCTGAACTCCGCCCAAATCACTTAATCAATCGTCCTGCCGCCATGCTTCGGGGTGACGCGCAGTGCGAAAGACAGGCTGCAAGGAATTTCGTAAAGAGTCCAATCAGGTCTTGCCCAGCAGAAAGGCAGGGATACGGGAAGTGTTGGTGACGATCGTGGCCGGAAGGCTTCTGGTGTGGAGTTTGTTCATTAATTAGGGATTATGACATCCTTCTAGAAAGCGCACAAATCAGTTCCTGCTCCAAAATGTCCAACCTAAGCCAGTTTCCTGACCGCCTAGGCCGACCAGCCGTTCGATTGCCCGAGCGCTATTGGCATCCGCAAACCTCTTCTCATCTATCTGCACAAAATCTTGCTCCTCCTCTGTCCCGCTTCCAGACACGGCACGCCCACGCACAGCGACACCGGCAGCACCCAAGACGACGTTGTACATTTCGAAACCCTGCTTCTCAATCTCACGCTGGAATGCTTCCACATGACCATGGCTAGCGTCTGGACGTGGCAATACAATGGCACAGCCTCCACCACCAGCACCAGTGAGCTTAGTCCAGCCGATTCTTGCAGCATCTGCTAGCTGTTCCACGCGGCCAAGGCAAGGGTGGGAGACGTTGAGGCTAACCAAGAGTCCCTGGTTCACGCGGAAAAGCCGGCCCAACTGCTCAATCGCCGAGCGCTTTTCTTCGTCATTGACGTGAGTAGTGATGGAGGAAAGGCATGTCAGCGCCTCTTCTGCAACACTGCCGATAGCATCCAAGATTGGTCCCATTATCTTCGGGTTCGCCTCTTTGAGCTGCCGTACCTTGTTGACTTGTTGAGCTGTGGTGCGTGGCTGTTTGGTGTCGATGAGCAAAAGGGGTAGTGCTGGAAATTGACTGAGAGGGGTGACAGACGAAGGTCCGTCGGCCATCTTGCGGAAAAGCACTGCTTTGCCCAGACACGAGACCGTATTGTCTACTCCGCTCGGATCTCCATGAATGCATAGCTCTCCTGCATATGCCCAGCTGTTGATACGTTCCAAGTCTTCCTCTAGATCACGACAGGGCCCTCCCAAAGCGTTCCCCTGAATGAGCAACGCGGCACTCAAACAAACACAAACACTCGCGCTACTGCCCAGGCCAGCACCGACTGGAATCGTCGACCGCAGAGTGTAAACGCATCCAAGACTTTGGGGGGAACCCAGAGAGAGAAAAAGGTACAGAAAGGCCGTGGCGGATCCATGGTGTATCCTTTGCTCTCTTGGGGGCAGATGAGGAGAAACTAATCTAATGAGCGGCTCGATGGAGGCGAGTAGTTCTTTTCGGAGGGAGGGACCGTGGCGTTGGTACTGTTTCCTCTCACAGTTGACATCGCAGACCGGCCAAGGCAGATTGTCGATGTCCCAACTGTGGTGCAAGCCGATGTCTTTGAGGTCCAGTGTGACGGTCCGCTTCGAGTCAGACAGACGTCTGACGCAAAGATAGGATCGTAATGAGATAGCTGCAGCGATGGCTGGCTGGCCATATACCGCGCCGTGTTCACCCACAACGATGACTTTTCCTGGTGCAGAGACCATGAATGTGTCTGTCATTGGTAAAGAGTCTGTCATTGGCAAAGAAAGATTGTCGTTCATGGTAGCAGAGACGAAGTGGAGGTTTTCGGGGCTTTGATATAAAGAAGTAGAAGCCGAATAATGTCGGGGATGTGGGAAACCCTTCTCCTATTGTTAGATGTTCGGGGCACACTGTTGGCCACCTCAGCATTTCTGAGCACGAGCCACGCCAATCGGGGCTCTCGATGGGTTTAAGGGAGCCCATGTACATACCCGTGGTTCTGACTACGCGTATGCAACTGCTGAAGACCGCGTCGTCGCGGTGTAGCGCGACTTCGATTACAGCGTGTTCTTGTCTTCACCGAAGCCACGTATTATATAGCTAGTTGCTGTTGACAAAACCAAAGCCATAATGACCTCAGACCCGATCCAACTTTGACACGTTTAGTTCAATTCGTTGCACTGACACGATGCAGTTACTCACAGTGCAGCATTCCAAGACATGATGTTCGACAGCGTCTTCTCCAGGCTTGATCTACCTATAATAGGTAATAAAATGTCCATGGTAAATATTGCAACGTTGTCAATAAATGAGCTTTCACAACAACATCATGGACCTTCACAATATGAACAGTACAATGCCACTTCGTATTCCTAGTAGAGCATTACTTACGCGGTCAACAGGGCACATCTTCTCGATAAGCATCTTGGGCAATTCGTTGTATAAAGTTGGCAAGCCAACTCGGAATTTAATCAACCGACCAACCGAACATATTCATCTGTATTCAGAAAGCCCAGCATTAGCAGATTTTTAATCTACAATGTGAACTCGGTTCTCGACCGACTTACATTGATCAGGGTCGAGCTGACGGAGACCTGGACGGAGAGTTCTCGCCTATTTTCTTCCGAACCGATCGTTGGGAAGTAGGAAAAACCGAACATACAGGCTTATCCCGACACCAACATCCCTTCCAGCGCCTGGGGAGCGACCATTCACCGAATCGTCATCGTCGGGCGACTACAGAGATTCAGGCATCAGAGCGACTATCATAAGCACGCATCTTAAACATCCTAGTTTCGAGGCATATTCCGAGAGCGCGAGTGTCACGAGCCAGGATAATATCGCAGGGAAAAGGGCTTAGCGGGCTAAGTTAGGGAAGTCCATAGGAGTTAGGAGCTATAGGGAGGTATTAGGTAACTCCTAGATAAGTCCTCTAGCCCTTATCTAATAATTAGAGGGCTAGAGAAGAATATTTAACTTTAGATATACCTAACTATACTAACTCTATTACTCTATATTATACTAATTTATAATATATTCTTCTCTCTTATTTAGATTAATAGGGGTATAAACTATTAGAGTAGTATAATATATAATAATATAATACCTACCTATAGGTTTACTAGGGAAATAAATATAATATTACTATTAGGATTCCCTACTAGCTAGGAGTAATTAAATAGCTAAACTTAGAATAAGATACTTATTAAATAGAATAGTAATAAGGGTATTAATAAGGAACTAGGTAGCTAATTAATAGAAGCTAAATTAGATTAGCTTATTAAAGAGGAAGAATAGAAGGGGTAGCTAAAATATAAATAGGAATATCTTAAGGCCTTAAGTACTAGCTAACTATTAACCCTAGTAAGTAAGCCTATTACTTATTAAGTAATTATTAGTAATAAATTAAAGAACTACTAATTAGAACTCTAGGGGAAGTATCTTTTAATACTTAAGTATAAAGGGGGTACCTAAACTAACTTTAATTAATTTATATTTAACCTCGATATATAATATAAAATAAATAAGATTATATTAGACCTCGAAAAGGTATTATTTACTACTAGGTACCTAGAGGGGCTAGTAGTAAAGTAATAGACCTTATACCTCTCTATTAATTATAATAATAAAGCGAAGGATATTACTTAGGTAGTAATAAAGGACTAGTTAGCTAATAATATAGCTAATATAGGGTCTAGGACCTTTAGTATATAAACCTAGCTTAAATAAGCCTACTAGTAACTAGGATAGTTATACTAGAGCTTTATTAAATATTATAAGGGGATTAAGGTAGAGAGCCCTTAGTAATAACTAGAGGAGATCTAGGTAGCTAATATAATAGCTAGGCTAGATCCTAAGCTCTAATACTATATTATAGCAAATAGGTTATTAAAATCGTAGCTAAACCTTAATACTAAGGCTAGAAATACCGAACTTATAGTTAATATATAGATATATAAGGTATTAGTAAGGGACTAGGGGGCTAATAATAAGGAGTAATAACTAGAGGGCTAACCTACTAACCTAGAGGGATTAACCGAGGCTTTAAAGGGGTAAACTTACTTAGGCTATAGTAATACTAATACCTACTAAGAGGATACTAAGGACTAGGATATTAGGAAGGAGATTATCTATTATAGTTATAAGAAAAGGGGCTATATTACGCTAAGGTACCTATATTATAAGAAGTATAGCTACCCCTACTATAAAGGGAAACCCTACCCTAGTAAATAACTAGAGGAGGACTAGGTAGTAATATATATAGTTTAATAGGATAATAACTAGCTACGTTATATTAAAGTAATAATATAGGTCTAAGTTATAGGTAGCTAGAAGACTAGTACTACGCTTATTAATTATAGGGCTAATAAGAATATTATAGACTAGAGGATTATACCTAATACCTAACTAGAGGCTAATAAGTTAGAACTTATTAGGGGAATATAGGTATCTAAGGGACCTAACTATAATATATAGAAGTTAGTAACCCGAATAACTAATAGTATAAGTATCTAGTAGATAGCTTTATATAATTTTAAGATTAGTAATAGTAATAGTTATAACGCTATCCTAGGTATTCCTTAGTATATAGCGGAGTACCCTAATCTTAATTAGAGGGAGTTAGGCTAGACCTTTCCCCTATATAAGAAGAATATCTATCTTATTATAACTATAAAAGAACTTAGGCGTATTAAGAATAAAGCAAGAGTAGTATTTATAGGGGTATTATAAGTTAACTATATATTAACTACTAGCTACTAGGAGGATACCTAAGACCCTAAGGATATTAAGGGGATTAAAATAAATATCCTATTAGAGTACTAGGACTTTAAGAAGGTATTTAATATTAATCTAGTAAGAATTATATTAGAATTTAGGACTACTAGGAGCTATTTTATTAACTTAGAGCCTAGAACTAAGCCCCTATTTAAGCTTATTTACTTACTAGCTAAGAAAGAGTTAAAAGAGTTAAGGGATTATATCTATAAAGCCCTATAAAAGGGATAGATTTGCTTATTAGTAAGCCTAATAAGGGTACTAATCCTATTTATCCTAAAGAAAGGAGGTAAGTTAAGGTTATATATAAACTACTAGGGGCTTAACTAGGTAATTACTAAGAACTATACCCCCCTCCCCCTAATTAATAAGATCCTTAACTAGCTCTTTAGAGCTAAGTACTTTACTAAGCTTAACCTTAAGGATATATACTACTAGGTAAGGATCTAGGAGGGAGATAAGTAGAAGATAGTATTCTATATATAATATAGCTAATATAAATATTATATTATACTATTTAGGCTTATTAATATACCTACTACCTTCTAGATATTTATTAATAGGTTACTTATAGGCTTAGTTAATCTTATTTATATTATATATTTAGATAATATCTTAATTTTTACTAATAATATAAACTCCTATATAGAGGCTATAAGATAGGTACCTCCCTAATTAGAAGCTAATAGCCTCTATATAAACCTTAATAAGTATAAATTTTATAAGGAGGAGATTAAATTCCTTAGGTTTATAGTCTTAGTAAATAGAGTTACTATAGAATATAAGAGAGTCTAGGTAATAGCTAGGTAGCTAGTACTTATTATAATATAAGAGATCTAGTAATTTCTAGGATTTATAAGGTTCTATAGGAGATTTATTAAGAATTACTCTAGGATTTTTAGCTTATTTACTAATTAACTTATTAATATAGCTAAGGGATAGCTAGTTATAACTAGGGAAGTACTAGCTACTTTCTACTAGCTCTACGCTTTATTTATAGAAGCGCCTATATTATACTACTTTAATCCTATACTCCTAATTCGAGTTAAAACTAATATATTAGACTTTATAATAGGGGTAATACTAAGCTAGTTAGAGGGGGATATATAGAGACTAGTAGTATTTATATCTTAGAAGCTTAAGGGTATATAATTATAATATAATATACTAGAGGTAGAGCTACTAGCTATTAGGGAGGTAGTAGTAAGATAATAGTATTACTTGCTTTACTCCTAGTATTATATCTAATTTATTACTAACTACCTAGGTTATTAATACCTCACTAATAAAAAGACGCTTAGTAGCTACGAGGCTTAGCTATTATAAGATCTATTAATATTTAACTTTAAAGTTAAATACTAGCTAGGTCGCTATAACCTAGCTAATAGTCTATTATAAAAACCTAACTATACCCTAGAGGATATAGAGATTAATAAAGCTAGGGACTCGCTCCTATAAGACTTCTTATAACGTTTTAATAATAGTACTATCTAGAGGGTAAGTACTAAGTAGTAATAAGGTACCTAATTACTAAATACCTCGCTAGAATAACTTATACCCTCGCTCTAGGAACTAATTAAGAAAGCTTAATAGAAGGACCCCTTTTATATTAATAAGAAGTAGGAATAACGAGGTATAAGGTAGTTATTAGATAATACTAGTACCCTAAGATACTAAGAGGGCTTATATATCCCTAATAACTACCTATTTTAAAATAAAGTCCTTAGAGCCTTTTATAATAAACTATCTAGAGGTTACTAAGGGGTTACTAAGATACTAAAGAGGATTAGAAAATCATTTTTCTAGAATATATAAAAGGGTAATATAAAGAAATATATTAAGACGTATATAATGTACTAATATACGAAGTTAAGATACTACCTCCTATATAATAAACTTATACCCCTATTAGTACCTAGCTAGCCCTTTTAATAGATATTAATCGACTTTATTATAAAACTACTACTATCCCTAATAATAATAAATAAGCTATATAATAATATTCTCGTTATTATTAACTAGTTTATAAAATACTCCCTATATATCCCTACTAAGGAGTTACTTACTACTAATAGGTTAGCTATACTACTAATTAAATATATCTTCCTTATATTTAGGCTCCTAGAAGCTATTATATCTAATCGGGGATCGCTATTTATTAGTAACTTCTAGTCTAAAGTATACTACCTATTAGTTATTAAGAGGAAGATTAGTACTACTTTCTATCCCTAAACTAATAGCTAAATAGAACGCTAGAACTAGAGTATTAAGTACTTTTTAAGGACTTTCTATTATATTAACTAGGATAACTAGGTAACGTAGCTTAACCTAGCCTAATTTATTTATAATAACTCCTACTACGAAGCTACTAAGATGTTACTTACTAAACTACTAATAGGATATTCCCCTTATAGACCTAATAATATTAAACCCTACTTAAAGGTTTTAGTCCTAGTAGTATATAAGAGAATCTATAGCCTACTTACCTAGAGGTTAGCTATTAGTAACTTGCTTTAGAAGTATAATAAAATATATAGCAAGTTTTATAATTAAAGGAGGACCCCTATTATTTTTACTATAAGAGACCTTATCCTACTTTTAACTAAAAACATTAAGTAGAGGTAGCCCTCTTATAAACTTTCTAATAAATATTTAGGCCTATTTAGGATTTAATAGGTAATTTATAGGGGATAGGTATATAAGCTATAGGTAGATAAGAATTACTAAATCTATAATATATTCGCACCCGCATAAGTAGAACCCTTTTTTTAGCTTAGCTATTTTACTACGAGATATCCTAATTAATAATACTAATAATATCTATATAGTAAACTATATTATTACCTATAGAGGCCCTAGATATAGCTATTAGTACCTTATTAAATAGAAGGGCTATAGCGAACTAGATAATTTATAGGAGCTATAACGTAATATATTAATAGACTTATAAAGCAATTATAAAGCCTAATTATAAGTAAAAGCATTATAATTACTATATAATTTAATAAATAACTTAATAAGTAACTAGTAGTTAAGTAGAAATAGGGCACGCTAGCTAGGTATCTTAATTTACTAGCCTAAAAGCCCCTAATAAGGCGAAAAGAGATTAGAAAAATACCTAAAGGTAACTAACTACTACCTAGAGGTTATTAGTAGCTTACTAGGGGCGCTCTTAAAAATTTTAAGCCTACTAGGTACTAGTACCCTTAGGATTATTATTATTATTATTATCTCCTCTTATAATAAATATAATAGCTAAAGCCTTATAATTCTACTTTAAGTTAGAAATAATAACTAGTAAAGTACTAGGGAGGTACTAATAGGGCTTAAATAAACTTATAACTTTATTATAGGAGTTAAGTAACTCCTTAATATATTTAGCTTATATTTCCTATATTACTAGCTACTTTTATACTAGCTACTCTACTATAATATAATAATAAGTAAGCTCCTTATATTACTTATATAGTAACTTAGTTTACTTCTTAGCCTCCTTAGTGAGGTATTACTAATAAGTAGTAGCCTCCTCTAAGGCGCCTACTTAATAATCCTCTAGTTCTATAGAGATCTCTACCTCCTTAGCTTTATACTTCTTAGGTATAATATTAGCCTTATTCTTCTTAGCTTAGAGGGCCTTCTTAACTATAAGCTAAGTAGTAAGGATCTCCTCTTATATATAATTAGAGACTAATAGTAAAGTACTAGGAAGATATTAAATAACTTACCTTATTCTTAGTATATTACGCTTAAATATTAGGCTTAGAATAGCTCTTATCTATTAAGCGCTTAAGCTTATTAGTAGCGCTTATTATATAATAAGTAGGCTATAGGGAGTTAGTAACTAAGAACTAGAAAATAATAAGTAAAACTTATATTAATATAAGCCTTTCTATTACCTATTTTAATATAATACTTATATTAAGTAGAGGTACTTAAAAAATAAATAAATTAATAATAAATCTATAAATTAGTAAGTAACTTAGAGCCTAAAGCTAGTAAAGTATTAGATAAGTACTAGCTAAGTACTAGCTAAGGACTATATACTTACTATTACTCTTAAAGTATATAATTAAGCTTATAAGAAGCTTAAGCTTAGTATCTATATCTATAAGTAGCTCCTATTTCGCTTATACTAAGAGGTAGTAGTAATAGGAGCATACCTAGAGCTTACTTATTATAAGGATATTAGTAGTATCTAGCGTAGTAGTAGGGTAGGGGGTAGTATTAGTAATATTAGTAATAGAGGATAATATAATAATAAATTTATTATATAGTAATTAAGATAAAGTTATTAGTAGGGGAGTAGGAGGCTAATAGTAAGTTATTAGTAATATTAGTATTATAAATCTAAAGAAGTAAGAAGGAGAGATTTTAATAGAGCGAAATTTTAAATAATATTTATATATTTTTAACTTAATATTAAAACTAGGTTTTTATATAGCTAAAAAGAGGATAATCTCTAGATTATTATATTATTTAGGTTTAACTAACTTTACTAAGTATAGGGAGGTATTTAATAACTACTAGATAACTACTAGATAACTACTAGATAACTACTAGTAATACCCTATATTATAATAAAGACTTTCTTTATCCCTAGAGGGAGAACATCTGTTGAGAAACGTCCTATAGGGCTATATTTATAGTTACTGAAGAGCTTTTTCTATTATAATAAGAGTAGCCGTAACGTGGTTATTTATAACCACGGTCGGAGGAACGACCCTTAGAAGAAGGTAGTTCTAGAGCCGCCTTCAGGTTATATGCTACGCTAGGAACGGGTAATACTAAAGGTATTATAATATACCCCCCTAGACGTAGTAATAGCTAGAAGAGCGCCTAACCGCGTAATATCCCTTAAAATACCTAAATATCTTTACAAAGCGATATATCTATAAATAACTTACTAATAAGCCTATTTATAAAAGAAATAATAAAATAAAGTTATTTATATTAGGTATAGGCGAAGTATAAATAGTCGTAGTTTTCTACCTTTATAACTATTACTATTATTATTATAATACCCTTTATTTACTAACTCTTACTAATAGTAATAAAAACCGCTATCTCTTATTAGCTTAGGTAGGGCAGCTACTATTATATTAATTCTAAATAAAATAACCTAGCTACCCTCCTACTTTTTTAACTCTTCCCTATATATAATATAATAATTATATATATACCTAACTTTAGTCCTAATAATAACTTTATTGCGCGCGCGCGCGTGCGCTTATAATACGCGACGATCTTAAAGCTATTATAATATACTAATATATTTATAGATACCTCCTAAAAAGAAGATTACTTAGGCTATAGCCCTTAAGAAGGCGTGCGCTACTAAAAGTAAGAGTAAAGCTAGGGGTAGAGGGGTGCGCCCTCCTCCCCTAGAGAGCGATAATAAGGTTATATATATATTATTCCTTCCTATTATTAATATATAGTATATTAATATATTATATAGCGAGTAGAAAGAAGTAGAAGCGACCTATAGGGGGTAGCTCTAAGGGTAAGGGTTTATAGCTTAAGAGGCCCCGGGGTCGCCCCCCTAAGTAGTCTAAGAGGATAGCTCTTAGTAAGTTATAATCCCTTTATTATTATAACTATATATTAGAATATTACTAACCTTATTATTATTATAATCCCTAAGGAGATAGATAAGGAGGAGGGTACTAGTAAGGGCGGTTTAAAGCCCCCTCTTAGCCCTCCTCCCCCTAGTAGAGGTATAGAGATAGAGTAGATACCCCTATTTAATAAGCGCTACTTTTAATATATTTTAAGCAAGCCCTTAGGCTTATTAAATAGAAAGTGCTCGCTTAGTATAGCGGGTAAGTATAACTACTATTATAAGGGTAAGGTACCTTATTAATAGATAAGCGCCCCTATTACTATTATAGCTTACTAATATACTAAAGCTAAGACTTCGAATAACCTAGTAGTTAGAAAGGTAAGGTTCTATATATACTTCGTTTCTATAACTATCTTCTAATATAATATATAAACCCTTACTTATTAGAGAGCTACGCTCTATAAGGCTATTACTACTTAGAAGGAGGAGATCGAAGTAGTAAAGAAGGGTAGTAATAGTAAGGGTTTAGGTAGGGCTTCTATAGTAATAGGTAGTTCTAGTATACGTAGCGTTATTACTCTATCTCCTGCCCTAGTTCTATTTAGAACCCTAGCGGTTAGTATAGGAATACCTATACCTCGTTTGCTTACTAGCGACGTAGCTACTATAGTACGCTATGTAGTTAATAGTCTTATTAGTATATATTTACTAGAGGTATTACTACTTTTATATAATATCCTAATAGATTAGTATAAGCAAATCCTCTAAGGTTAGGCAGTAGAAAATTAGCGTTTTAGAGTAGCCCTTTAGGGTATATTATATTCTTTTGCTCCTATAGGAGCGACTTTAGGCTCCCTAGCTAGTAGGCTATAAATTAATTAAAGGTTAGGCGCTACTAGCCCTCCTATACGTATCTAAAGCATCCCTTATTTATTATAATTATTCTTCGTATATCCTTTAGATTAAGGAGCGAATAGAACTTCTCGAATTTCTCATAGTTAAGAACCTTTATAAGACTATTAGCTAGTATATTATTCGTTAGTATATATACTATACTAAACGATCCTCTAGCGTGTTCTTATTATAGCTATATATTCTAAATATTAATATACTATAGCTTAGTTAAAATCCGTTCCTTTTTGCCTACTATAAGACGAATTATCTATTAGTTATTATAATAAATCTTCTAGATATTACTAAGTTTAAGAGCGATATCCCTAAATAGCTTCTAAAGAGCGATTATCTCCTTAGTAGTATATTTAAGGCTTAGAAGCTCTACTTCTATTATTAACGTTATAACTATAGCCTATTAAGTAGCTTTCTATTAAATTAGCCCTCTAAAGAGCGAGATTATATACCCTTAAAATAACTTCTACGTCTCCTTATTATCTATAAATAAAGCGTTACTTATAATTAGTAGTACCTACCTACCCCCCAAGTTACTAAAGCGTATTGCGAGGTAATAAGTATAATATAGGTATTATATAACCTAGTTAGTAGTAGTATAGTAATAAGGAGCGGGATTCGTTAGGAATCTCGAGAGTAAAGAATATATAAAAGTAACGTTAGGTTAGATTATAATAGTAGTATAAAGTATAGAGCTAATCTTCTCTTAGAAACTCTTTACTTCTAATAGCGTTACTATTATTTTACTCTTTAGGAGCAGTAGGTTTAGAAGGGGGGTTATTAGCGCTCTTAAGTTAAGTAAATTAAACTTCTTTATAACCCGCTTAATATATTAGTTATAGGAGAGGTATATCTTTCGCGCAGCTTAGTTATAGATAACCCTAATTCTAAGATAGTACTTAACTAAGCCTTATTCCTTTAACTTATATACCTCCTTTAGGCTAGCGATTACCCTTTATACTACCTCTTCGTAGTTCCTATAAAATAGGATAAGGAAGTTATTTATATAAAAAATAATAAGAACCTTCTTATTAGTTAACTAGAAGAGGTATAGGTCTTTGCTTATAGGCTTAAGGCCTAGGTTCTAAAGGGTTAAGGAGAACTCCTTATACTAGAGTAGTAGCATATCCCTTAGCCTATAGAGCATATAGCGTAGTTTAATATACTTTCTAGGCTGCTTAAAGCTATCTAGTAACTTATAAATAATAGGGTCTTCGTTCGGGTCCTAGGAGGCGTTTAGGAACGTATTAATAATATTAAACTATTTAACTTCGAGGTTAAATTATATAGTAATTACTATTACTACCCTAAAGGTATAAGTAGCGAGGGTTATTATATAAGTCTATTCGAGGGGCGACTTCTCTTACTAATCGCCCCGAATATAGATCCTTGCTTTATATTAATTAAGGATATTATCCTTATTAAATTTATAGGTAAATACCTACTTTAGAGGGATTAGTCTCTTTATTATTATCCCTCGATTAATAACGCGCTACGTATCTATCTACTATAATTTACTTATCTTAACCTTAGCTACTTCTTTAAAATAAGTTCGGAGCGCTTATAGGAGGCTTAAAAGTTCCTTCTACGAGCGAGGTAGCTTAGTAAGATTATTAGTAGTAAGACGTTTATAGATTATTATAATTATATAAGCAGGCTTCGTATTATAAATAGTAGTATAAATATAGCTATAGAGCGTATAGTACCCTATACTAGCTTCTAAGAAGGCCTTCTACTAATTAGGTATAAAAGTCTTAAAGAAGCTAGATACCTACTCTTGCTCCGTGTAGTATTATAGTAAAAACTAGTAACTAGAGCGGGGTTTGCTCTCTATTATTCCTAGTTATAAGTTACTAAGTAGTAGATTATATAGTTATTAGCTTTAATAAATTTAGCTATAGTCCTCCTAGTTATATACCTAGTTAGACCCCTATTTAGTATTAGCTCTCTCCTTATTACCCTAGTATAGCTATATTAGTAGATTTAAGGGCTTACTATTTAAAGGTTCGTTTTTATTACGCTTACCCGCTTTAGAAACGTCTTATAAAGCAGGGAGAGGTTTAATTATAATATAGTCCTCGATCTATTCCCCTTTAGAATTAACTTCTCTAATAGCTTTATTTACGTAGTTCGTTTCTAATATATATACTATATCTACTACTCTACTTATTAGAGCTAGGCTTTTATCTAGCTCTAGCGTGGGATCGGGGGATAATAGCTACCCCCCTTTCTAGCTTACCTATCCTTTTAGAAGTTTTAGGATTCTTCTACTTAGAAACTTAGTTATAGGAACGAGGGTTAGTATAAGTAATTATTCTTTAGCTATAAGTATTAATATAGCTTTATCCTCGTTTATAACGCCTAAGATCTAAAGTTTAAAGTTGATATATAATATAGGTTCCTCGATCTCGTTTACTATACTATAGATAGTATCTTCTAGGATAGCCTCTTTTACCTCGTCCTTTATATAGAAAGTCTATTTATTAAACGTTACGTTCTATATAATAATAACTAATTATAATATAGGGATCTAGATCTTATATAAGTTATAGGCGTTTAGTATATATCCTACTAGGTATCTAATATATCCCTATAGCACTACTTTAAAGTCTCTCTTATTAATTCCTCTCTCTCGTTCCCTCTTAAGGGGGTATATATAGTAGCTATAGGCGTATATATATCCTTAGTAAGGGTGAAGGTCGCGGGTTAGGGTCGCTCTATTATTAAGCTACTACTAGCAAAAGTACTAGTAGAACTACTCCTCTTTAATCTATAGTAGCGAATACTAGCTATAGCGTTTAAGTAGGCTTATATTATAAAGTATCGTCGTAGTTAGTACTATCTTAGCCTATAGTTCTATAGGTAAGCTAGCTATAGTAAGTATTTTAATTATTTAAGTAATAACTTCCTAACTAGCCCGCTCCCTTCTGCTATTTAGTTCTTTTATATATAGAGGGGTTATTTTAACCTCTATTCCTTCTATATAGGTCTATTCCTTATATCCTATATAGCTTATAAGTAAGATTACTAACCTCTCGACGTCTTATTTAATCTTATAAATAGAAAGTCCCTTCTATTAAAATACCTATTACTTAAAGGTATATAAAGCGAGTATACCGCTACTTTAGGATTTATTAACGCGTAGAAATATAAAAAACCAACTAGTATATTTATCCTTAATAATAAGGAGCTACTAGTTCTAGTTAAAGCCTTCGGGGTAGTTAAATAGATCCTATGCGATCCTATAGTAAGGGTATATTACTTTATCTTCTAATATTCGTCTTAAAATCACTTATTTAGTATATATAACCGCGTAGTATTAATACTAAAGGCGCGTTAGGCCTTTAATCCTTACCCCCTAAGTAGTATAGATAAGCCGCTTAAGAGCTTTAGGGCTAAGGTAGCTACTTTAGAGGTACTAAAGTATTGCGTTATTACTTTAGTCTAGTAGTAATATAAAAGAGGTCTACTTATACGTTATAAGTATATAGTTTATATTATTAATAATAGTATTAATACTTTAGGGGATCTACCTAGGAATAGGGTATAAGGAACGAGGCTTATATTTAAGAAAGGCGAGGTTTGCTTTCTTAATAAGTTTCTTAATTACTATACTCTTCTTATATATTCTAAAGCGAAGAGTATAGTTATACTTTAAATACTAGATACTTATCTTCTAAAGTAGCGCTTTAGAGACTATATTAATATAAAAGTTCTCTATATATCCTATATTATAGAGCGTAAGGTCCTCTATATTTATACTTTTTAAGCTATTAAGAGCGTTTTTAATAATCTATATACCCTTAGTAATAATTAAGTATAAAGCTATTCTAGAATTAACCTATTCTCTATTATAATACCTAATTAAGGAGGGGATAAGTAGGGACTTATTATTTACTAAGTATATCCCTCTATAGTTATCTAGGACTATAGACTTATATAATATATAGGGTCCTAAGTAGGGGGTTATAAAGATACTTAGGTATTCTTTATCTAAGTTAACTATATTATCCCTAACCTCGTTCGTAAGGGTTATATAGAAAGCGACTACTATTATATTAGTAGGGTAGCTTAGGGCTATATTAGATTTCTTAGATAAACCCTTATTACCCCCTTTATTATTTTAGTAGTTCTTACTCTTATAGGGAATAGTATATAACTAGCCCTTATAAGCAAATTTAGCGCAAAGGTTAGTAAAGCGTAGGTTACTATTTAACTAGTTATAGATCTAAGCTACTTATATATCTATTACTAATATATAGGGGCCCTTCTAGTAATATCTAGTTAGAGCGGCTTCTAAGCGATTATAATTAACGCTTAGCTATTAATAGCTCGACCTATATAGGTACTATTTACTACTAGATAAGTTACTTATTATAGGAACGTTTAATAGGTTAGCCTTGTCTATATAGCTAGCTAGCGTTATAAAAACCCTAGCGCTTTATCCTTATAATCTTAAGTAGAATATATCCTTATATACGAGGTCCTTGAATATATTAGTATATTAGCTTATATTAGAGATAGGGGTCCCTACTTATTCCTATTTAAGGATATCTATAATCTCTATATTAGCCTAAGTAAGTATAAAGTAATAACTTACTACTTAAAGAAAAGTTTTTAAAGCAAGGGTACTACTTACTTTAGGAAGCTTAAGCTAAGTAGTATAAAAGTAGATACCCCTAAAGTCCTTAATTTATATATTAGGATTAATACTCCTATTCGCCTTCTCAAGGACCTAGGTATACTCCTCTCGAATAATAATAAGGGTACTAGCCTCGCTTAGAGCGTAGTAATACTTAAGATTAATAATAAGGCTATAAAGAGTTATATCCCCTTTAGCGAGAAGTTCTATATATATAAGCGTAATAATATTATAAGTAATAGTCTCTATAACTAGATAGTTAATATACTTAAACTCTTAATCCTTATAGGTTCGCTTAGATTCCTATATAGCGAGCGAATAAAAGTGCTCTAGGTATTATTCCTATATACCTATAGTATTCTTATTAATTATAACTAGGGCGGTTAGAGGCTAAAGGGGTTATAGTTTATTTATTATCTATATCCTAGAGGTAGCATTAGTAATAGCCTTTTCCAGAGCCTCCTAGTTAAGTAGAGTAATATATTAATTATAAGCGCTCTTCTCTTATAAGTACTAGGTATTAATATCCTAGTTTTACTTAGCGATATATATATTAAGGGTTAAGGTTTCTAATAAAGTTTTACCTAGGTATAAAGGTCCCTTAGGGTTATCTAGGTTAATATATTTCTAGACTCTAGTAGCTTAGGCTTTAGCCTAGATTATTATATACTAAGTAGCGAAGTCCCTATACGTAGTTAGATAGTATAATACTATTATAGGGGTAGTAGAAGATATTATAGTTAAGGTCGTTTAGAAATAGAGGGTTTATAATAATAGAGGATAGTATATAATAAGGAGGAAAGAAGGAATAGGAGAGAGGAAGTTTTAGTAAGTACTTTTAGTAATAAAGGCTTATTTTAAAATAGTAGTTAGAGGTCTAGTTAGAGCTAGGCTTATAACTATTAAGAAACGTCCTATAGGGCTATATTTATAGTTACTAAAGAGCTTATTCTATTATAATAAGAGTAGCTATAACGTGGTTATTTATAACCACGGTTAGAGGAATAACCCTTAGAAGAAGGTAGTTCTAGAGCTGCCTTCGGGTTACGTGCCGCGCTAGGAACGGGCGATGCTAAAGGCATCACGATAACATCTTTATTACTCCTATAAAAGTATTAAAAATATAGTAATAAGCGGGAAATATAATAATTCTAAGGGTGAATTTAAAGTAATAAAAACGAGCCTAAATAATAACACGTTTTAATATAGCTCTATAAAAGAAGGAGTAACCCTTATAAGGGAACTTAGCTATAATTATCTAGATAACTACTAGGTAGTTCTAGACCTATTTAATAAAGCTATAAGAGTAATTAGAATATAAGTATACCTTATTACTAGCTTATTACTCCTCTAAGCTATAAAATCCCTTATTACTTAGGTATAAGAGCTATAAGAGTAGCTAAAGTAGAGGATAAATACCCTATTACTAGTTAACTACTTCTCTAAATAACCTAGCTATCTAAGGAAGAGTTATATAACTAAGATAAGGGATATTAAATTCTAGACCTATAGAAACTAGTAAGTTATAAAGTCCTATAAGGAGGTATAAGGTATCCTCTAGATAATTATAAAGTAAACTAATCTAAGGGTAGATTAGTTTAGAGGGGGGGGATTATATTATAAGCTAGGATAATATTATAGGGAAAAGGGCTTAATAAGCTAAATTAGGGAAGTCTATAGGAGTTAGGAGCTATAAGGAGGTACTAGGTAACCCCTAGATAAGTCCTCTAGCCTTTATTTAATAATTAGAGGGCTAGAGAAGAATATTTAACCTTAGATATACCTAACTATACTAACTCTATTACTCTGCACCGCACTAGTTTGTGATAGCGAGGCTGCCTTTGAAACTGGCTTGACTATGGCGGGCAGGAGTGTCGCAGAACGGTACAGACATCGTGCTAGTTTTTCTAGGCGGAGATTTCAATAGCGCCCCAAGCGAAGAGCCACATAAGATCTTGACTTCTCAGCCTAGCGGGACGACGGATATCAAGAATTTGGTGCCCAAAGCACGATATTACGGAAACTGAATTACCTGCACTACATTTAGATCGGTAGATCCGTCGGCTGTCGGTCACATATTCGTGGTTAATCCGACAGGCATTTAATTTCTCAACTTTGCAGTCTTGGAGAGTCTGTTGGGTGATGGAGCCTACTACTTCGATCACTGGCCAATTCTTGCGGGCATGGATATATCGATATATTAGAATGGCCGGCAGAGACCGCAATTCCTCTCTCGTCATGTTACGCTGATGGATTACAAATTCTTTCCGACTTCATTCGTATACTAAGTGCTTGAGCAAAACGAGTGACATTGAACTTTCAAGAACAAGAGAATGGCGATTGCTGCTATTTCAGCATCGACTTGAACCAGCCTTGGAATGTTTCGTCGTGGTCCAGTGCTTCTGCAACCTTGGATGAACCCTCGATGGCCTCCGTCTCCAACGTGAGCACACCCATCTTTCTGGCCTCATCATCCGTAAATGTTCCATAGTAGTCCAGTTCATCGATGCTGCCTGCCTGTGGGGGAGGCCAGACAGTGTTGATGGCCCAATGTAACAGGAAGGATATAGCGAAACCGAGAGGAAAGGCCAGATAGTACAGATTGGTCCACGCCGTGGCGACGACTATGCTGTTCGGCGTGACGCTCGCAGCGAAGCCTGGCAATTGTGTAGAAAAGCCACAAACCCAAGCAATGAAAGTTCGAGGATTGATGCCCTTCCAGTAGTAGAAAGAGCCTTCTGGCCGGGGGTGATAGAGATCCGATAGCTTGATCTTGCGTTGGCGGATGATGAAGTAGTCGCAAATCTGGATGCCAATGATGGGTCCGAGGAAAACACTGTAAGCCGACAGAACACTGATAAAGACCGCAGCCGAGGATAGAAGCTCCCAGGGACATAAAGCTATGCTCAACACAAGCCCAATGTACGCGCCACGACGAATGTTGATGTAGCGACAGAACATGCCGGCAAGATCCATGCCAGCGGAAAAGGCGTTGTCGACAGAGTTGATACTCAACTGGATGCAGAGAAGACCGAGACCGGCGAAAAAGGCACCAGCTCGGCTCTTGGCGTTGTAGTCGTTGTCAAGCCAAGCCTGAACAATCAGTGGCGGATTCCAAATAGGCTCGCCGTAGATTACACCAGTTGCAGAGGCGGCCAGACACCCAAAAGTCGGGAATATGGCACCAAAAAAGATGATGCTGAACCACTGTCCGAATATTTGATCGCCAGGTCGACGTGCGAAACGGCAGTAGTCTGGCTGGTTAGTCAGGCCAACAGCAATGCTCCCGATAACCGTAGTGACACCGTGGACTACCTGCCAGCCAAGCTCGCTGGATGTCATCGACTTTGATCCTTGCCTGACAAGAGAGCCTGGCCCGCCCGCCGTTGCCAGTGCCCAAATCATGATCGAGACCAAAGTGATTGAAGATATGATGTTGAACGCGAGAAGTACTTTCTGAATTCTCTCGGGTCTGATGTATAAGATGGGGATGAGCAGGACGTTGTAGAGAATCCAGCCAATGAAGCCCTTCGTTGTGAGATGCGAAGACTCGGGGAACACGTTTCCGAGAGACTCGAAGGAAGGGAAGATTGCCGACAAGCTGTTCGCCAAGAGTAAGCCAACTGACGGGGCAAGATGATCATGTTCAGTGGTTCGCTTACCAATTCACCACAGTAAGGCCTCCAGTCCATGATTGCACGGAAAACCATACAAGGCTTAGGACAATCCTTTGGATGAGGATGATATATTGCCCGTAGACGCCCCAAATGTAGCGCGACACGACCGGGAACCCGATGTGCCACTCAGCACCGACACATCCGTTGGCGATCGCAACGGCAGCGATGATGACTTTGCCCACTACAATCGCGATAACACTCTGCCAGACGGAGAGACCAGCTGCAACGAGTGATGCGCCTAGTTGCCAGTTCGAAACTACTTGAGTGTCAGTAGATTCTCGACGGCATTTTACAACACGGCAACGGGGAACTGAGGGGTACTGACTGGCTACTTGATTGGTTAACCAGAAGGAAATAAATGTCGATGTAGTCCATCGTCGGCGGTGCGGAGGCATAGGCCGGATATCCTCGTTGATCCAGAAATTGGACTCGGCCACGTCCGTGTCGGGCAGCCTAAGCCACCTCATGATGCTTTCCAGACCCATCTTGTCAAACTGTTGACCCGACAGTTTGGGTGGCATGGGGAAGACTCGCAGGAAATGTCCGCAGTTTAAAGACCTCACACGCATACATACCCTCTCTCAAACACTTCGGATGAAGTTCTCCTAGCACGCTATCGCTCCAAGCACGCCATATCCCCCACAGATACAGATAAAGCACGCGCGCATTGTTGATAGCAAACGAATGCTGGCTTATCATTGGAGACACACCTCCAATTTCGTCGCTTCAGATCAGACGACGCGCGTGATTGACTCGCCGTTGTTATCAGAGTTTCCCGCGGTTTGTGGAGTCACCGGTGATAAGAGCAACTCTTCAGGCAAATGCTGAAGTCCAATGACCCAGGGTAACCCAGTTTACCCCGCATAACTCCTGTTCGGCGTCTGATGGCCGTCGTGGGATGCTTGTACTTTCCTCACATACCACCGTATCTCTTGACTGTCTGCAGATTGCGATTGGGCATTTTCCGCCGACATCCTAGCAGAAGTAAAGCTCTTTAGCCGCTTAATCGCCTTAGCGGATGGGCCCAAGGAGATGCCATCTCCAACAACACATCATTTGTAAAGAATTCGCGCAATTTCTGTTTCGGTGTATTGGCTCGCGAGACACACGCACTATTAAGGAAAGACATATACAAACTGTGCGCGCTTGGAGAACTCTTTGGATGAGCAGCTTGACGAGGTAGCGAGTCTCCCTTTCATCGTCACAAACAGTATCAAGTGACAACATGGGAGAAATGCCTCCATCAAACAAGACTGTGCGCGTCGGCGTTGACGTAGGAGGTAAGTCAACTTGCCAAAGAAAAGTCTGCACCCAACTGACTGGTTTTCAGGTACGAACACAGATGCAGTCGCCATCGACCCAAGTCTCCAAAACACAGCAAACCGTGGCGTCCTGGCTCATTTCAAGACCCCAACGACTCCTGACGCGACCTCCGGCATTGAGACTGCGGTCCGTACAGTCCTCGCTGCGGCAGGCTTGACAAATTCGCCAGAACGCATCGCGAGCGTTACAATTGGCACTACGCATTTCATCAACGCCGTCATCGAGCGTGATGTTCGAAGGTTGCAACGCGTCGGTGTCCTTCGTCTGAGCAAATCATTCCTGCGGGAAGTCCCCGCCTTCGCCGAGTTCCCGCCAGACCTGGCATCCGTTCTCAAATCGTACATCGGCATAGTCGATGGCGGCCTCCACATTGACGGTTCTCAGGAGGCGCCGGTGGTAGAGGCTCAAGTCGTGGCCGAGTGCGCCAAGATCCGCGCGAGCGGTGTTGGTGCCGTGGTTGTTTCTGGCGTCTACTCGCCCATCGACGAAGTCTTCGGCCAGGAGGAAAAGGTCCGGGACATCCTCTTGCGCGAAGTGCCTGGCATCGATGTTGTCTGCAGTAAGGAGGCTAGCGCCAGTATTGGCTTCATCGAGCGAGAGAACGCAGCCATCCTGAACGGCGCAATTCTGCGCTACGCGCGAAAGACAGTCAGCAGGTTCCGCTTGGCGATGGAGAGGCTCAATCTCGCGTGCCCTCTATTCCTCACTCAGAATGATGGTACAATTCTTGACGCCGCATCGGCGGCCAAGATCCCCATCCGGACGTTCTCGAGCGGTCCCACCAATTCCATGCGAGGTGCAGCGTATCTTGCCGGCCTGGATTCGGGCGGCGATAGTTCTGCGATCGTGGTTGACATTGGCGGCACAACATCCGACGTCGGCGTGTTGCTGCCTTCGGGAATGCCGAGACAGGCGTCTGCATATGTCACGGTTGCCGGAGTTCGTGTCAACTACTCGATGCCACACCTTCACTCAATTGGGCTCGGCGGAGGCTCAGTTGTGAGAACCGTGGATGGAAGAGTCAAGGTTGGCCCGGAGTCTGTGGGACTGGAGCTGGTCACCCGCGGGCTTGTCTTCGGAGGAGACGTTTGCACCACAACCGACATTGCCGTGGCTGCTGGGAAGGCCGTCGTTGGCGCGACCGAAAAATCCAAAGCCTTGGAAGCCGGGTTCGTCCAAGAGGCAATTTCTCGGATTCAGGTACTGCTAGAAGGGGCTGTCGACGTCATCAAGACTTCTCCTGACCCGGTTCCAGTCCTGCTTGTTGGAGGGGGTGCCATTCTCTCTCCTGACAGCCTCAAGGGCGCCTCCAAACTGCTTCGCCCGCCGTTCCACGATGTCGCAAATGCCGTCGGTGCTGCTATTGCTAGGGTCTGCGGCGCGGTTGACATTGTGCAAGGGACAACACATCAAACAGAAAGTCAAGCTATCGAGCATGCTAAGAAGACTGCTGTTGGACGCGCCATCGCCGCTGGTGCTATCCCGGAAAGCGTGAAAATTGCCGAAGTTGAGACCATGCCGTTGCAATACGTCGCCAACCAAGTCCGAACCCTAGTTAAGGCTGTCGGCGACATCGATCTTCATGCGAAGCTCGATGATGCCGGTGCCGTCAATGACGAAGATGAGGGCGAGGAGCAAGCTGAGGGATCCAAGGACTTCACTCGCGCCGTGAAGGAAGAAGACACAGTAGACCCTGCTTCGTACAGGCCTGAGATCAGAGTCAACAAAGAGGGCCTTCGAGAGTGGAATATTAGCGAAACTGACCTGGATTTCCTCGCTGACGGTTGCTACGTTCTCGGATGCGCGGGCGGTGGCAGTCCAGCTGCCTCCAAGATTCAGCTTCGAAATATGCTCAAGGCTGGCCACACAATGCGTGTGATTGAGCCTTCGTCTCTCAAGGAGCAGGACGTCATATACTGGGGCGGTAAGTTGATCAAGCAGCGAGGTATTCGCAGTCCAACTAACACAACTTGCGCATCAGGTCATATGGGCTCCCCGGCTGTGTCAATCGAGAGACTACAGTCTACCGAGACAGTAGATGCTTTCCGTGCTTTGATGGAACACTTGCGGCACGATAATTTTGACGCTGTCATGGGGCTGGAGATTGGTGGCGCCAACGGCCTTGAACCGTTCTTGGTCGGCTCATCCCGTTTTTTCAACAGTCCTATCATTGATGGAGACTGGATGGGAAGAGCTTACCCGACCTACTGGCAAACCACTCTCGCCGTCCATGTTCCGTTGGACCTTGTCCCTTGTGCTATCGACTCGGGGGATGGCAAGACAATTATAATGACAAGGGCTCCCAATGATGAGATCGTCGATCGTGCTTTGCGCGCTTCGTGCTCTGAGATGGGTTCACGAGTAGGCATGGCAGCGAAACCTACGACTGCTGAGAAGGTTCAGAAATTCGGCGTGCTGAACACAGTCTCGCTGGCATGGCGAATTGGACGTTGCATTGCTCTGTGCCAGGCAACTAACACCATGAGCACCGTCGCAGAGTCTATCATCAGGGAAGCCGGAGGCTCGGAATCCGCCAAGGTTCTATTCAGGGGCAAGATCATGCGTGTTGAGCGACGTCTATTCAAAGGCCATTCCTACGGGGAGGTGCACATCGCCGCGTTTGAGAGCGGGGATGAAGACGAGGCATCCACTCTGAGGGAAAGCGCTGCTGCGGTGGCTCAAGGAGGAACACTCAAGATTCCCTTCAAGAATGAGAACATCCTGGCGGAGCATACAGCTGAAGACGGTACGACTAGCATCTTGGCTGCCGTTCCTGACTTGATCTCCATTCTGGACAATGAATCAGGCAGAGCCCTCGGGGTCCCTGAGTTCAAGTACGGCTACAGAGTTACGGTAATTGGAATCACCTGCTCGCCTAGATGGACGGAAACCCAGGCTGGACTAGACATAGGTGGGCCAAAGGCTTTTGGTTATGATCTAGACTACAAGCCGTTAGGCACGTATGTGGAGCCTCGCAGTGTCATACAAGAGTATTCTCGATAGATATCATGATGCATTTGGTCTTCTGGAAGACAAGCAGAAGCTTAGCTATGATGACACAAATATTGTATCGCCAATGACAAACCGACAATTGTTGCGAAGCCTCCATCAGCTGTCGGGATGGCTTCGAGAACACCTTCGCTGCTACTCCAGCGCCCGATGTGGGAAATTTGCCCAGTGCTCTCATCTCCATTACTCTTGATTTCAATTCCCAGTACCGTAACATAAAAGTGGCTTTTTGGGAGGCTTTTTAGCTTTCCTTCGACTTCCGAAAGAGTGCCTCCTTTGAATGTGACTTTAAACCCAAGATTGTGCAACACGATCAAGCCATTAGGCCTAGTGAGCGCCAACGTTCTTTGTGAGTCAGTAGACTTCAGCTGATGGTATGGAGACCCGCGATATTCGATGTCCCTGTCTGGAGCTGAGAAGTCTTTTCATCATATTGAGTCGGGGTATGAACTTACCATGCAATCGGAAAGACGGACGTAATCCATATATCGTCAAAAGACAGAGTGATATCGAGATCTCCGTCTTGTACTTCTGTTTTCAGCGTCTCCGCCGTCCCATTCACGTGGAAGGAAATTCAAGGCGAGAACTCAAAGTTGAATTCATCTTCCGTTGCCTCTTGACCAAAACTCCCTTCGTCAGCTAATTCGCCTTTCGCGTATTGCACACAGAATTCGTCGCGACATAGATTGCGGCGGTCTGTATCAATCCAGCTCTTTACTATCTCTTCGCAGTGCGTGCAATAGTACGCCGGGACAAAGACCGCACTTTTAGATGGAGGCACCTTTCTCTCCAAGTGCAGTGCGTTCAGGAGTCCCCGAGTTTTCATAGCGGAAGTGTGTTCCGTCCCCATAGTAATTCTGATATGCTACAACAACGGCTCGAGAACAGTAAACACACCCTGGTACAATCTGCTCAGATATAAGCGCTTGAATGATTTATGTGAGGTTTTGATTCCACTTCTGAGCTCCTGGCCCTATCAAAACACTACCGGCAGTAAGTTCTGCCGCCGAAGCAGCCTCCAAATCCCAGGTAGCAATCGACGCGCTGAGGAGACAGATGTCTCTGACTTTGAATCAATCAATGTCATCCACGGGCAGATTTAGTGTCTAGCCGCGCCTGGCCGGGATAGTTAATGACATGTGACTCAATGTACATCTCAAGCAAGTAGTTCGAAAGTTGGAGGCCAAGGTTCAACGTCTCTGTTTGCACAAAGTCACTACGTTTGATGCGAAGAGTCAAGGAGGTCATAATGGATACGAGGCCCGCGGAGCTAGATTCCGAAACAACATCGTCCAATCCCGAATATGTGCGAAAGTCAGTTCTCAGAGGAAACTCTCTATGATGTGGGTACGGTAAGGACGTTGAACTTTTGACAGCTGGGAAATATGTGTTGTGCGGGGACCAGCTTAGATGGTTGACGCTTGCTAGATTGCGCCTCAATGATGGTTTCATTCAGGAAGTTCTTGCTCGCCAAAGGATCTCTGGAGCCGTCGGCGAATGGCCTCGTGGCAGTCCATCCATCTATAATCTGAGTTGCAGAGGGTGTGAGAGAAATGAGAAGCGTGGGATGGGCGCTCGACTAAATGTACTATATCCTTCAACATTAGCAACACTGGCCTCATACGTCCATCGCATATATTCACCTGGTGCTGTTCGGATACCCGGCTTCTCAGAATCAACAAGTCTGGTCGTCAGATGAACTCAGTCTGGCTCCATCTTAAGCAGAAGAAAATTCTCTCCGAGCAGGACCATATCTGTTGCGTATCTAAACTATTCATACAGCGACCCATCCACCGACCACGGAAAGATCGTTAGAACAAAGCGAACGAGAGACCGTCAGCTGAAGCTAGCAGATTGTCGTCTACCAGAGCAGAGACACAAAAAGAAAACAAGTGTCTCATTTTTCGGCGTTTTACTTGCTCTCTGAGGTTTCTGTGAGTTGACGTTCGATGTGTCGGTTTCCGCCTTTCAATGTGTTTTCGGCGGTGACGATACCGACATTTGCATCTTGTCCATCAAAAATCCATGCAATGTTCTCGAGAGTGCGCCCCCGAGTTTCGGGATAGGTGAACCATACCGAGACTAACATGGCCACCAAGATAGCGACGAAAACGAAGTAGTATTTCCACTCTATGGCGTCCAGCGCGATCGGGTTGATGAAAGTGTTGAAAAAGATCGCGCCGAGAGAAACCATCTGACTTATGGCAAGTCCACGAGCTCTCATCTGATAGGTCCAGACCTCAACGGGATAGGACACCACTAATGGGGTGAGGGCGATGTCGTAACCAAGGAAGTATCTGGGAGTTTGCCAATGAGTCGTTGGAATTTTGAAGTCATGGAGGGCACTCACATAAAGAGGAAGGGCACCACTGCAATTCCTGTTGGGCTATCGCCCGTAGTAGCAAAGCTTCCGGAGAGACCGGTGACGATGATGTATGATACCAGCATGATAATGCCGCTAGTCATGAAAAGAGCCCTTCGACCAACTCTATCGACGCAAACCGCAGCAGCCAAAGACCAGATCAGGTTCCAGATTTGGAGGCAACCGGAGATCAGCGTCTGGTCAGTCACTGAAGTGATGCCAACAGACTCCAAGATAATCGCAAGGTAGTAACTGACAACGCCATTGCCTAACAAACAATTTTGTCAGCCGCTGAGCACATTATGAGACTTTGTCGAATATTTACCTGACCACTGCGCAAAGATTCCCAGGGAAACCGAGATCCAAAGACGACGACGGTTTCCCGGGGTCGACCACAAATCAGCCCAGGACGTACGTTCGTTGGCTTCTTTCTCAGCTCGAAGGGCATCTTCGATCTCGGCCATCTCAAATGCAACAAGGGGAGCATCAATTTCCCCGCCACAGTGGGACTTTGCAAGATTGATGCGTGCCTCATCTGCTCGGTCCATAGACACGAGCCAACGGGGAGATTCATCCATCAGAAATAGCGCCGGGACAGTCATCAGAGGAAGCAGAGCCATCAGTCCAGAGGGAATGCGCCATGACACATCTCCTTCCATGTTTCTGGTACCAAAAGTCTAGAAGAAATAGGTCAGTCCCAGCAAAAACAACGTCAGGTACCGCGGGGCTAATCTTACCGCCCAAGCCGCCACAATAGCACCTATATACCAACCAGAGTTATACTTTACTCTTTGTAAGCCTTCAAAATTCCAATCAAGTTTTGCATTGGATGTCATAGCAACTGACCACACTGGATGCAATGCCTCGGTGGGTGGGATACGCGCTCTCGGCAATCAGCAGTGGAGCACCAACAGAAAGACCTTGAGAGACGCCCATCAGAAATCGGGCGACAATGAAAGAGGCCGGATTGGGAGCTGCTGTCTGTAGAGCAGTGCCCGCCAGAGAAACGAGAACGCTCAGCCAAAGCCCGATCTTTCGACCCCGTCGGTTGCACAACATAGCGGTCAGAGGGAACCCAATGACAGCGCCTAGCGAGTACATTGCGTTGATGAAGCCAAGCCATGCGCCTGTCGGGTTGTCCATGAAGTTCTTCCACTGTGGCAGCGCTAAGAAGCCGTTCATTACGGAGCCGTCAAACCCGTTGGAGCTGGTGAAAAGCGTGAAAGACAGGATGCAGAAATTGAGCTTGATGAGGTGGCTTTTCTTCCACCAAGGTAGCCCATCATCTGGCAGAACACTCGCTAGCTCATGACCAGCGGCTTTAGCTTCCCCAGCAGAAGCATGCTTCACCTCGGCCTTCATGACCACGTTGCTCTAGTAGTGTCGATAGGTTCTGTTCGAGAAAGGAAGAAGGAGTGACAATGAACTCTCAAACAACATAGGATAAAAGAGCACAAGGGGGCTTCAAATAACAAATTCAAGTCTTGGCAAGGTCGTGAAAACCGTACCACCGTCGCTCTTCATGTCGTCAGAGTTGGACAACTGAGTGGGTTCCCCAAATGGGGACAGCCCAGCCCCCAGAGGACCCAACAAACCCCAGACATTCCACAATCATCGCGATATATTCTGGAGAATTGAATCATCTGACCCAACGACCGAGGGACTCGCACAGCGACAGTGGTGTCTCTCACCGTGGGGGTGGATTTTGGGGGTGGGGTCTCAGTGCTGCGAACCGGGGACCGCGGCCTCTTTTAGCTTGGCAACACATCAATAGGCAGCTGGAAGCGCAATGTGTAGACGTGTTGCCGCCTTGGAAGACACCAGACATTAAATGGTCCGATCCATACGAGAGTTTCAGAACATAGGGTGAAGAAAAATGCAGCTCTTTTCTGGTTCATACTAGTACACGGATTAGTGTTGACGGCGCTTTGCTTGATATGATTTGCATATTTGTTATTCTTCCATTCGTCTCTAAAGTGATAAAGTAACTCACGCAGATATATGCAAAAGTACATAAACAAGACGTCTTCTGTCGACACAGGATATGAGGTTGTTGACGAGAGGTAAAAGCTCGCCAAAAGTCGACGGCAGCTGTCAGTGACGAAGCTCCCGAGAACCCCTGCTTGCGACTGTCCCACTTATGCAGGTTCTAAACTGAATGAGGAACATCAAGCCGCTCGGCGCCCAGGACGTAACGGCCCCATGGCGCTGATTGAGCTTGCCAGCGGCCGAGCGGTCAATAAGTCCAGGAAGCTTTTTCGTAGTGATGAGGGTCATGGAACCCGTTGAAAACTCGATGGCCATAGCAAATAACTGTCGATGAGGCTACAGGTAAAGGTGGCTTTCAATCGAGAAAGCCTTCGTTGTTAGATGCGTGTCGAAATCCATCGCTGCAGGACAACCGGATCGTGCACGACAGCTGCACTTCTTAACCCACTGAGACCATTTGATTGGGTGGCGCGTACGTTACTGAATAGCCAAGGTTTCCGGGTGAAGTCCGGATGTGGTGCCAGTGAGAAGCTCGGGAAGAACTCCGGGCTCTCCATGATATCCACTTTCGCGGAACGCAGGGCCGACAGACGAAGTCATGGTCCACCTTGAGAGCAGTCGTCGAAGTCTTTAACCATGGCTGCTAAAGTCACATGGTCAGGAGAGAGTTCGGTCTCATGTCGGCAAGTCTAGGCGACTGATAGAAACTTGAAGCGATATGCCCAGCAAAAACGAATCTCTCTCTTCTGGCCTTCTCAGCTAGCTTGGCAACCAGCTCGAGTTGCAACATTGGACAAGAATGCCTGCCCCAGAACCGCTCTCATCACGGATATGCCGTCAGAGTTTCCATATGCTTGAGGAAGGAACCTGAAAAGCACACGGATAAACATCTGGCTTGTCAACGAGTGTGAGCAATTCTCGCCATTGGAACAAAAAAAAAATATTTTAGACTTGCCATTAGGACGGCACTTCAATATCGCATCGCAACAAAGAGGTCGAGATATACCGATTGAAAATCCCGCCTAAATTTGAAGAGTGCTGGACGTCTTTATAAACGTCAAGCGTTCTCGAAGAGTTGTCCCAAACACTCCCGTCCATATGCACGGCAGATTTGGGCTGTTGACAGAAGGTCCACGTAAGGTATCATGGTTTCAGGAAACGCGGTGTCGAAACAACGATGTTAGGCAATCTGCCTTTCGATGCCGGTTGCACAGGTTCAAAAGATCTCTAAGGTTGCAAACATTTTCATGAAGTCGGCATACTAGCTACATCGGCCACAGTCATTATATACATAATCTGATCCGCGGAAACGAAGACTTGGATCAATGAGGTCTCGCTAACTTAACTCCTTTTGTTATATCTTGTTCCCCTACTCTAGGACATAGCATAAACTCAAACTTGATTGGGAAGAATGCGTATGCACGCGAGGACTTGGTACGCTAACGAAAGTCAGCAGCTTTTTTTTTTTTTAACCTGACAATAGCGTAACTTTGGAGATTTTGTGGTCTTCATTCCGTCAAGTGAGTGAAGTTGTATTTATTAAATAAAGGACCTCATGTATAATCTCCAATCTTAGATAATTCAATGGCGGCCTCCGCCTTCCGATTGAAACGCCTGGCTAGTTGTGAGGCGTTAGGTGCTGATTTTAACCAATACTGCGCCGAAATGGCAGAGCATCTGGAGCTAAAAGGAAGATAAGTAATTTGCTGAGGCTACGCATTATACATTGAGGCAGAGGAAAGCCTAGGCTCATAAGGAAGTGTAAGTCTGGTTATTGTTCTGACTAGAAGCTAGAATTCAGAAATCAGTAATGCTGCATGATAGTAATAATGCCTGGTTTATGATTTCACTTAGATACACTTAGACGGCTGCGAATAGTGACTTCAAGCCTCTCGGTTTTACTAATATACTATCCAAATGATGTTGATTATTTTCGTCCTACAGTTGAGCAGGAGTATGATTTGTCTGTTTTTACCTCCGAATTCCGGTTAACTGATGTGGCGGAATTAACGTTGAAATATTTTCGCGCCACAATTGATCAAATACCATGCCATCCCATCAGTTCGCAACCTATGTTAGGAGGCCATGAACAAGAAGCCAGCGAATCAAAGACATTTTACTCCAGTTTTGAGCTCATCACAAAATTTAAAAATGCCATTTCCAAGTCACGAGGAAGAAGAGCTTTCTGGTGCAGGTTGGACGTCAATGGAACAGCATCAAAGGATTATATTATGAGAAACAAGTCTGCCGACGCTGGAATACTTGAGACAACATGTCGCTGTTGGAGCCTACTGAACCAGGAATATTTCAATAATAAAATATTCAAGACTCAGCAAGCCGTTATAGATAGTCCTTCACGTAAAGAGGCCTGGTGCGATTTGGGAGAACGACCGGGTGGAGAGGAGCATTAATAAAAGGCAAGGCATGAAGAACACGGACCTTAGCGCTTTTAAATGCTCATTATAGCTTCTTCGAAGCTAATCAAATGGACTTGTCAGGGAGCATAATCTCCAGCCGTTATTCGATGGCTACGGTGAACTTCATAAGATGGTTCACTAACAACGGTTGGCAGCCTTGAAGTGTGTCGTAGTAGTGGTATTGATATCACATTAGTTCTGATCACGGCGGAATCTTGTCTTTAAGGTTCGATGTTTGGACGCACAAGATACTTGGGTATTAAATAAGGCCCAACTTCACTGAGCTGAGCCTTAAAGCAAGTATATGAGCCCGTTAAAGTCGGTAACAGAATCGTTGGGTGCTATTCCACACAAGTTGGCCAATCATGCTTTCGACCATATCACGAAGGATAATATTTTACATCAAGATTACTTCAATGCTTACATCCAAGAGGTTTCAACTGTCTCCATCTGCTATATCTCTTCTTGGTCCCTTCGGATTATCAGCAGCTTTTGGGATGACTTGATGCTCTTTTGAACTGAATCAAGTCTCTCTTCGATGTTCCAACTGTTTGTTTCCAAGACAACCAGTATCTTCAGTCCGAGCGATCTTCTTTCCATACGCGTGAGCAGTGCTTTGATCAAGATCCATGTGTCCCCCTTCTTCAAGTGATGTAAACTCATGAGAAGCAGGTTCACCTGCCGCTTCCTTTTATTTATTTTCCAGTACTCGTCAATGATTTGAAAAAGAATGTCGCAGCAGTCGCCGATGGATGCCTCATGAGATCCGTCGCACTTGTCAATGGATGAGTCCTGTGTAAAGTTGGACAGCCTCAGCTTGTACATTATGGTTTCACTGATGCCGGGTGACCTGAGAACCTTGGGTGCAGCCTCCAGAAATCGATGGATGATTCTCTTCATGACTGTCTCCCCTGACATATACGGCGCGCAGTTGCATATAGCAACAACTGAATTGGGATCGGAAACAAGCATATCCATCTTAAACTGCAGGGCTGCCAGTAACAACCATGAGTGTGCCACGCGGCAGTTCGAATCGTTATTTCCGAAGAACAAGCATTGATAAGTGTGCCTGCTTCCAGGCCTCGAACTCGGGGAATTTTGCACCGAACTTATATATAATAATGTAATTAAGGCAGTATAGCTAACAGGTGAAAGTAAGATTAGTCACGTGCTTGAGATCGCGACTGTATACTTGTCGTGATGCGTATATAAGCTGTAATTGCACTATCGCAATTGTGGTTCCACTTTTGCGGCTTATCCTATTCGCTATAGTTATAAGCCTAGCTCTATACTACCCTAACTATATGCTAGAATGGTTTAAGTACGTCTTTTAGGCTTATGTAATCCTAACCCTAGGGGTTAAAGTCCCCTACCTCAGCGTTATAAGTTCGAATCCTAGCGGCTTAACTACCTAGACTTTGGCGAGATATACCTAATTAGAAGGTTATAAGTGTTGTAGTTCCGCGCTTATTATTAGGGCGAAACTAAGGGGGTATGTCGTGATGCGTATATAAGCTGCAATTGCACTATCGCAATTATGGTTCCACTTTTGCGGCTCATCCTATTCGCCACAATACTCGAGTCTCCCCCTTCACTTATAGGCTATATAAAGCATCGCCGCGAAGCTATGTCCTAGTCGTCTTTCCGATACTACAGCTATTAGGTATAGCTCATGCGAGTCATTACGCGTTTTCGTCTTACAGTACAGTGTTTCTCTAACGCAAATCAAACAGTTTATCTCATTCTCATTAACTAAAACAAACACTGGTTTAAAACTGTGGTCTCGTCCAACTTTCGGCGTAAACTACTTGCTATAATCAAACCTAGTCGCCTCGCTCGAAAGTTACCTCCTGTGTTACGACCGTCGTGGTCATGATTTGCCCTATAGCCTGCCCGTCATCTGACTCTCTCTGACTCGTTAGGCGTTGAGGCTTGTTCTCGGAGCTTTTTGATCTTGCAGCGCTGCAAGTCACGGTGTACTCTTTCGAAGGACTCGTCCTATGCCCGGTCATTTCTATGCCGTCGGAATGCCTTGTTCCTTCTGAGCTGCTCATTGGTAGCGAAGGTGATGGCAATGGGTTTTTGTAGAAGAGACCGGTAGCCCTGTCGTTGTGGCTTGCTTGGATGTAAGGGTTCGCGTATCTCGAGGGGTATTTCGATCCACCTTTACCACTGCTCCTCATGTTCAACGAGGAGCCATTGAAGAGGCGAGGAAGAAGCGTGACAAAGATCGGTCGCAGGGTTGGGAGGCAAGCTGCCAAGATTCCGATGACGACTTCGAGGAAGGACCAGTTGGCTGCGTCGACGTTGTCCCAGTAAGGATCCTTTGTTTTGGCTGCGACGCGGAGGGTTCGGATTCGAAGTGCAGAGATGATACAAGTGCTGTGAGAATCTGATGTTAGTGTCATTCTCTGGAGATCAGTTTCATGCTTCGAGGCTCTCTTACAAGAATCCGAGTCCAAAGACAAGGAGAAGCATGCGCTTCTGTCGGCGTGGTAGTTGGAGAGAGTTGATGACGGGGATTGGCATGCTGAAGATGACGAAGTCGGAAACGAGATTGACTCCTGCCATCCCGTACCATATGGCCAGATAGTCCAAGCACCGTCCATCTATGCTATCATCCCAAAACTTTGCAACCGGATAACAACCGAGTGGGAGAAGAATAGAAAGCGTGAGAGTCCAAGTTGTCATGAACATGAGACCATACATTGTCAACTTTTGCATGATTTCGTTGGCGAATATACGACGGTACTGGAAGAGGATCGAGATTTTGACGAGGCAGATTGCGATGTTGTAGACGACAATCGAGCTGTAGAACGACTGAATGACCATTAGAGCCAAGACTTGAAACAGCAGCCGAGAGTACTTACCTTCATGTACGGGACGTAATCCTCAGGAGGTGGCATCCAAGAATGAGAGCCGAGGCCCCATTTTGCTTCTGTCGACGACGATAAGCAAAAATGAAAATCCAAAAGTCCTCGAATGACAATATACCTAGTCCAATCGCAACAGCTGATCCTAGCGCCAGCATCTAGTGGGAGCTCTGGTTAGCAGGCTTCCTTCGCAGTACCCCATCAGATGATGTTGGACTCACTTGCGCTGCTACCATGACGCCGTCATCGATTCCAAATGTTCGAAGCATTTTGAGTCTCGTAAAGGCCCTCAATCCAACGGCTGCAGTTGACAAGATCGACCCGACCACTAAAATCGCAACTATTTCCCCAGATCGTGACTCTCCATCCAAAGAGTGGTCGATGTTGTCGACCGCAGCCGGTTGCCGGGCTTCCTGTAACGCCCTGGGGTACTCGGTAGGCATTGTTGCCGCCATGTCGAAGCAAACGGTTTTAATGAGAGAATTCGGAATGGCCAAGAAAGACGACAGGAGTCAGTCCCCTAGAAGAGACGAACACGCTTTCTTTATGACCAGACTCGGTGATTTTCCCCCAGTCTTTTTTCTGTGGCCTGTGGCCCTCTGCAACCCTGCAGGATCGAAACCACCCAGGCACATAAGATGCACCATGTCGTTGGTGGGATAGTCAGCGCCTGGGGAAATTTTGCTACATGGGCACGCCCAGCTCGGTTGGACATCGTAATAGAGGTTGAGTGCGCTAGCTGAGGCACTTTCGATCTCTCGTGGGTGGCATTGGTTCCCTGAGAAAAGCGACAATTGCCTATCCGGGGAAAGGGGATGAGCATCCCTCCAACCAGACCAACGAGTGAGAATCGACGGGACCAGGGGCCTCGTGGGGCCTTCCATGCGTCGAGGCACGCTTCTGCCACCAACAGATAATTCCCCGGTACGAGACGACTTCTTCCGCGGGCCAACTGAAGACTCGGGTTTCGACCGGGCTTAGTAGTTTACCAATCGAAATAGGCCTGCGCCGGAAGGATCAGGGTTCCGAAGGTGCAAATGCTCGCTGCGCTTTTCTAGGCTTATATAAAGCAAAGCACTGCTTTTTTAAGCTAGAGTAAGCAAATTTCGCTTATTATAGTAATCTTTATATAAATTAAAATTAATTAGCTCTAGATAAACTCTAAGTTAAGGGCTAGGGCTTCTCCTATATATAAGTTAAGAATATCCCTCTTTAATTATATTAACTCCTCCTCTATAAGAGACTCTTATATTACTTATAATAATAGCTATAAATACCCTCCCTCCTAGGCGCGTAGCTATTTCAGTACTTAACTATTTATATATATAAATATAAGCCTATTAGTAATCTTAGGAGCTAATTAATTATAAGCTAAATTATATATAAAACTAGGTATTAAAAAGCTTCTCTCTAATAAGACTAAAGTTATAATATAGCTTAGTATTTATAGTATTAATAGGGTTAGTTTCGAGTTCTAGACTTATATATACTTCTATATTATAAGTAGGCTCTACGCAGGCGCCTAAAAGGGGGTTATTAGGTTAAATAATAAGCTTATAACTACGTGAAGGTTAAGGATCTTAATACGATAGGCGTTATAATAAGTTGTAGTTAGGGTAAATCTCTCTAGCTAATTAAATATAATTACCTACTCGTTATTACTATATATACGCTACGTATTAGAAGGTAGGAGGGTAGATATAATAATATTAATATTAGTGATTTATTTTACCTAGTAAGTATTAAATACTCTAAATATCTCTACCTAGTTAACTTAGTATATACTAGCGGCGTAGCACGCCTTATAGTAGTGCTAAATACCCTCCTAATAGGTAAGTATATAACTAGTACAGGATTAATCGGTTTCTAATATCTTAATAGCCTTAGTAATAGGTCTAAGTAGGTTAATAAGAGTCTTTATGCGGAGCTAGAAAAATTTATTACTAAGAATACTAATTAGTATAGTAATACTACTAGTATTATTATCCCTTATAATAGAGCCTCGCTAGCTAGTAATATCATTAAGGTAGATATATTTAAGGAGGGTACCTTTTGTAAGAATACCGAAGGTATATCTTAAAGAATTCTATAATAATCTTATAAAGGTTATATAAACCTTAATAAATAACTATAGTATATATAGTTATATATCTATATAATATCTCTTTAATAATACTTTAATAACTATAAAACATAAAATGATAACTATAAAAGTATTTCCTTTATGGAATAAATACTTTAAAAATCCATATAAATTCTAATAATAGCAATAACCTTATAAATATATATATTTATAATCCTTAGCTTTATAGCTATAAATATATAGAAATTGCGCATGGACCACATAGTGATCCAAGCGCGGTTTCTGCTTAATAAGCTACTGCTTTGTAGTTACGTTTTAGAATATCTTACCCCTTACTTTACGAGGGTAGGATTTGTAACTTAGAGATAATATTATCAATACTTAACGATTTCTCTATTAATTAATTCCAGGAAAAACGCCTCCTTATGCTTAAATCTATCAGCTTTCATTATAATATTACTCAGCCTATTAATACCTATTATTCAGGCTGTTTTACCGCCCCTTTCGCTACTTATATACCTATTCTTACACCTTTTAAATAGAATACTAATAATAAGCAATACTCTATACTTCCCTATTAAGTAAAAGAGGAAGTAAGTAGGGTTTTAAGCTTATTATTAATAATAACTTAGAGTTACTAAAGTTAGGCTAACTATAACTATAAGGTATAGAAGTAACTAATAATACTTAAGGCCTAGTTAATAAGTAATCTCTTAGTATAAAGCCCTTATAATACTATTTATATTAGTTATAAAGCTATTAATCTACTTAAGGTTAGGAATACCCTTGACTATAGAGATCTCTTTAAGGATAGGAAAGAGCTCTTAAGTACTCTACGTTCTACTATAGGAGTAGTTAGTAGTTACCTATATATATTAGAAGAAAGTAATACTACTAGGTATTATAATAGAGATATTAATAATATAATTATTAGCGTTATCTTTAGAGCTATTAAAAGTTATTATCTAGAGGAAGCGAAGCTTTAATAATAGCCTTAACTTTATAGTAATAGTTATTATAGATATAAGGTAAATATACCTCGCAGAGGCTATATAATAATAGTAGCTTCTAGCTATGTTAAAGTAGCGTAGTTAAGTCGTAAGTCTAGTTATCTTCATAAAAGGTAAAGAGGCGACTATTAGTAAAGATAGAAAGAGTAGTATAATAGTTTAGCTAGTTTATTAGGTCTCTAAAGGTATTATTAATTATAACTATAGTAATAAGGGTAGCTATAATTAGTAGTTAGGTGCGGGTTTAGTATTTAAGGTATTATAAGTAGCGGTTAAGATACTTCCTCTGCTAAGAGATACTAACTATAGTAACCTAGCTATAGTATTTATACTGCTCTTTTTAATCCTTATTATTATAATTATAATATAAGTAAAACGACTACTTAATAATAGTAGTTTTAAGGCCTCTTAAAGCTATTATAACGTTATTAGTAATAATAATAATAATAGTAAAGCGTTATTAGTAATAATAATAATAGTAGTAGAGGTAGTATTATAGGAGGGAAAAAAGAGCTTAAAAGTTAGCCTAACTGCGATTATTAGGTTAGGTTAGCCTTATGCTAGCCTAATTAGGCTTAGTTTAGTATAATGTCACGCTTTTATCGCTTTTTTAGGCTGATGCAAAAGCACTGCTTTTTTGGGCTAAGGCAGAAAAACTCGGAACCCTGGGAAGGATTCTTCAGCGCTGCGCAACATTCAGCCAAACCTGCCCCTGAATGAAGCATCAGCGGATTGCGTCGTGTGCTGATGCATTCGCCAATCGGCAGGGACGGGCGGGACGAAACCCGCACGTCAGGACCTCGGTCGACGCGACGCCTTCTGGGCAAAGCTTCGTAGGTTTAGACGAGGCCCTGAGGTGCCGGATGGCTGGAGATTGGAATGCCTTTGGGTTGCGGAAGCCCCCAACTGACGTGATAAAAGGTGGCAGATCGAGGAACATCGCCGGCGGGGCGACCTTGGCGAGCCCTGGTGGAGGTTGCCACAGAATCTGCGCGGATTCTAATCCCTACTCCAAGGTGGAGCTCGGTGATGCCCATTCTGGAAGTTTTCTCGTTCTTAGTGCTGTGACGGGCTTTCTTTTTCATGTCACACAGGTATTGCTGAAGATTCCATTTGCGGCTCAGCGGTTGTGACTGTGAGCCCCCCTTCATTACCAAAGGTCAACGTTCCAAAGGTCAACGTAAAAGGCGGGCCGAGGAAGCCAAATGAGGACTTCGGGAATGACTCTCTCGGCCGGTGACCCAGACCGTGCAGAAAAGCCGTTTGTGGCGTCGCCAGTGCAAGAGATTCTGTAATCACGGTCGGCCTCCTGTCAACCGACAGTGAAGATCATCAGCCCATTTCGGAGACTCTCTGACGTTGACTCCATCATATGCGCCAAAGAAGACAGGACCACGGGCGCAGTTGGAGCGAAGAACCAAAGCTAGTACCTTGAAGTTCTAATAGTTCAAGAAATCCACCTAGTGATCGACATTGCGTGATGAATCTTCTGCCCACGAAGTGGAGGGCGAAATCGACCGGTAGATGCCGATGGGATTAATTGTTCACGCGTGAAGACCATATAGGCTGGGCAAAGAGAGAACTCTCCACTGAGGTTAAAAACCTTCAGGCCGCCGATATATCCGGGGACTAAAAGAGAAGGGCGACTTGGAGAACCTTGTGGGTGACGGTCAGGCCTCGCGATCGGAATGTGTGCAGGTGAGACTGCCGGGTTCCGTCGGCGAGGGCCAGATCAACAGATGAACATAAGAACGCCAGTTAAGCGTTGCTTTGTTCGACGAAAGAGTCGTTTTTTGTGAGTTATTCAATTTCGTTTTGTCGTCACTTTGCCGAAACAGTCAGTCAACGCTGATCAATTTCCTGAAGCTGAAGTGAGGTCCCCTGTCACGTCCACCGAAGGAGGAGACTTGAAATCACGAAAATCCACTGTAGCGTGAGCCTTCATGGCTAGTTGACATCAAGACTCCGCAGAACGCGGACTCTCAACCTACGTGTTCTTCTTCCATTGCTGGCGGCCGCTTTTCCGAGCCAGAGCTCCCTGAATTTAGGAATTGAGCTCAGCTTTCAGGTTTGTCAACTGAGACACCAACGGCATGTTCCTTGGCTGATTGCGATTGAAAGCGTATCATGAACAATATTTTACATCTCGGAGCCCAAGTCTTGCCTGAAAAGAAGTCACGAAATCCTGCTTCCATCTCCATCCTGTGTAAATGATCAATATCTAGAGCCTTGGCGCGGGCCTCAACTGCTCGGACTGGTCGATCCCCTCCTCCACCGCCTTGATCTGCATGGCAAGAATCATGGAGAAGTATCGGCAGAGGGCGAGGTTGCCGCCCATGAACCAGAATCCGGGGTGGCCGCTCCGCCGCCACATCGTTCTGAACTCGCCCTCCTCGTCAAAGCCCCAGACATCACCGATCCTGTCCGCGACCTCGTCGCCAAAGATGTTCCGCGCCTCGGTCCTCATGTTCTGGTACCCCGTCGCGAAAATGATCTCGTCTGCTTCGCGCTCCGAGCCGTCGGCGAACCGGAGGCCGTGGGGGAGCACCTCGGTGATCTCTTGGCCTTGCTTGACCCTGATCTCCCCGTCGATAATGAGCTGGCTGCAGCCAACGTCAATGTAGTACCCGCCGCCCCGCTGGAAGTATTTGACGAAGAAGCCCCCGCCGCCGGGGCCCATGTCGAGCTGGAAGCCGACCTTTTGTAGGCCTTGGAGGAGCTTGGCGTCGTTGGCGTTTTCCAGCTCTGTCACGCCAATCTGGAAGGACTTGAAGAGCTCGGCTGGTAAACTCCACAGCCAGAGGTCTGCATCGTCGACCGGCGGCGAGTCCTCGTCGTACAGGCCCTTGAGTCCGATGTCCGTGATCGACGACGACGAGACGACGCACGTGGAACTGCGTTGGACCATGGTCACGTCATACCCATTCTCATAAAAGTCTTGCGCGATGTCGTGGCCCGAGTTACACGACCCGACGACGATCGACTTCTTGCCCTTGGAGTTGGGCTTCGCTCCCGAGAACTCTGAGCTGTGGCACAGCCTGTCGCCCTTGAAGCCGCTCATGCCCTGGATGTTGGGGAAGAACATCTTGCCCGAGTGGCCAGTCGCCTGGATGACGTGGCGGGGGTGCAGAACTCGTGTCTCCCGGGAGCCGTCGGGCTTTTGGCGGTCTAGGGTGAGTGTCCATTCCCTTTTCGAATCGTCCCAGGACGACTTGGTCATCGTCGTCGATGTCCAAACATTAAGCTCGAGAAGGTTTGCGTATGACTCGAAGAAGTCTGCAATCTTGTCTTTCGGCGTGAACATGGGCCAGTTCGCGGGGAAACCGATGTATGGTAGGTGGTCGTACCAGACCGGGTCGTGCAACACAAGCTGGTGGTATCTAAAGATATTCGTGGTCAGCAGCTGCTAGAAGCCTTGCCGGCGGCGCGAATATGAATCCCGTACCTCTTGCGCCAGCTGTCGCCGACACGGCCGTGCTTGTCCACAATCAAGGCATTCACGTTTAGCATCTTCAGACGTGCCGCCACCGTCAGACCAGCTTGACCACCACCTAAGCATATGTAAGTATCTTCATCATCGCGGGCCCAGACGCGATGCTTACCGATGATCACAACCGTTGGCTGACTTTCCGCGTAGTTGAGTGCATCTTCCCTCTTTTCTTTCCAATTCTTTCCGTCCCGAATGCCGACATGCTCGACACCCTTCTCACGTCGGTGTCTCAATGGTTCCTCGTGTCCCTTCAGTTCCCTCAGGACAGTGAAGAAGCTCAGGATCTCCCATTTGCTGCCCGACTCAACCATTCGCACGACCCCCTGGCCAGGCCCAACCTTGGTGTTGACTTTGATGAAGAACTGGAGGCATTGGACCTTGCCGTGGCCATCTAACGCGGCCAGGTGAGGAGCTCGGTAATCGGTGGATGAGTCGACGAGGACCTCGGTCAACCGGCAACGGTCGGCGAGGAACTTTTCAATCTTTTCTCTGCCCTTGAGAGTTCGGAGGTCCCATGACAAGCACAGGTGGTCGCGCCAGTAGCCGTCTGCGACGAAGAGGCCAGCGAGGCTTTCGTAGTTCTTGGATCTGAGGGCCGCGTTGAATTCGTTGATGGTGTCTGCTGCCACTTTCCCCGCATCCACCGACGTCGAACGAATTGAGGGGGGCAGCCGGCGGGCAGGGAGGTTCACTGAGCCAGGCTCAGTTCTCTCGTTGTTTGGGAACGTTGCTGCCATGGTGCGTAATGTGATGTGGAATGAACAGTGTCTGCTGTGAAGGCGCAATGCTAGTAGACTTGGGCGATCAGGAGGACATATCGTGAACTTCAGGTTGGCATTGGAAATTTATGGTCACAACTACCCCTCTTGAGCAGGACCCCTCCGTTCCTCCGCTCCGGGAGTCGTGACATCACCTGACAGGTTAAACGCGACACGCAGGATCAGGGAGGGGTTCTCCGGGGATAGATCGGCCTGAGTGCTGTTGTGCGTCCGTAGACGAGGGCTTCTGGAGCAAAGGCGTACCAACATACATGCGGACTCAACAAGTTAAACGCCAATCTGTGGAGATGGTTGGCCCAGGAGCCAGCCACCAAAGGTCGGCGGACCAAAGCTTCAGTCTCCGCAGGGTCTGTCTCAGTCCTGCCTCTCCGCTGCAGTCGATAGTGCGCAAACAGCTGCCTCCAGGTGCGCGACGCGGGGGTTGACAACCACAACCCGGATCCCCCGGGCAAACCACAGAACCCCGCGTTGGAGATGCCCAGAAACAAGGAATGCGTCTGGCTCGAACGGCTTGAACTTTGCCTTGGTACGGGCAGTTGGAGGGAGACCCGCTGGCGGCTCGAATTACCCCGGATTGAGGGGGCGGCGGCGGCGGTAGCATTCACGCAGGGCGGGCGGTACGCTGACGGATCCTGCTCCGCACTTGAATCGGCGGGGTTGAGGCAAGCCAAGGCATAGGTAGCTTTTGCCAATGTTGCTTGGAGCTTTTTGTAGGTTCCGGAGGCGGCTTAAGCCTTTGCCAATCGAACTTAGCATGTCTTCAATTCCCGATATTCAGATCTTGCAACTAACAATCTCTTCGTCTTGCCCGGAGTTGGAAAACCCGACCGCCCCGAAGCCATTAAGCAGGTCTTCACGGATGTCGGCCGGAGGAGAGGGTCTGATGCCGTCATGTCCGCATCGGTGGGGGCCATGTGCGGGGAAATTGCGGCGACGTGTATGACAAAATCCGGGGAAAGGGAGGAATTCTAACGGATCTTGTTTCTGCCTTGTCTCCGTCGTATCCAAGATCGAAGGGACTTTGATTGCTTGTCGAGTGGTTTTGTTGTTTAGTTGGAGAACAGCTCCAAACCACGCTGGTCGGCATCATACTGAAAAAGGATCCTGGATACAACGCGCGCTGCCGATCTTTGTCAGAATATCAAGTATTGGGAAACTTCACTGATGTCTGTATTGGAGTTGGTCAATTGAAACAATCTGAGCAGTGCTGTTGTGCGGAAAGAATTGGTGAGCCGGGAATACGTACCTGGCAAGCACCGCGTGCTGAGTTCTACGAGCTATTAGCGAAGACTCCTATCCGTACTATCCAATTCAGCAAGCGGACACTCGGCGTCCGCTTGAGACAATGAAACTGCTGAACCAAGTTTCCGAGGGCCGAACACGGCAACCGATAGACATTCCGTCCGCCAAGTGGGGGATGAACTAACAGTAGCAGTCTTCAATAGATTCTGAGCCCTCAACTGGGCGACTCGTTTCTTCAAGTTAACCCAACGCATCAAAGGTGGACAGGCTACAGATTCTCGACAGTGACCTCACAAACAAAAAAGAACCAAGTTGTTGAAATGATGTCAAATATCACACATCAGGACGCCTCGCCACAAAGGACCGTCCGATATCGAGTCGCATTTACATCCAGTGTCTTGAGTCATACGTATGTACAAGAAGAAGTGGGCGGAGCGACAATGCCCAACGAGGCACCGTCAGCCCTAATGTTACAACTCCATCAACTTTTCACATCTTCCGCAGTCCCGGAAGGGTAACGCTTAGTAGGCAGCGCGGGCAATGCGGCGGCGCATAGAGCGAGCGCGGCGACGAGCAGCCGACTTCTCGCAGCTGTCGTCGTCGTCGTCAGCAGCACCGGTGGGCTGGGCGCCGGACTCGGCGGCACCGGTGGGGGTGGTGGTGCTGTTGCCGCCGTCGTAGTCGGGGATGCCGGCGGAGGGGACGGGGGTGGTAGGGGTGGAAGGAGAGGGGGTGGTGGCGCCGTCAGAGCCAGTGCAGTCACCATCGAAGGTCTGGCCGAGGAGGTTGGCGGTGTGGTCCTCGCAGGCGTTGGGCCAGGTGGCGGGTCCAGGGGCAGTGTAGTTCCTGTTTGGCTGGGTTAGTAACTGATCATTTGTTGTGAGGCTTCATCGAAGAAGATCAAACTTACTTGGGGGCAGGGTAGTAGATGTTGATCAGCAGGCCGGGCTCCTCGCCGGTGTAGGCACCGGGGAACTTGACGGTGGGCTCGGGGGTACCGGACGAGGCACCGGTGACGGAGATCTGAGCGCAAGCGATGTAGAACTGAGCACCACCCTTGGAGCCAGCGGCGTGGAGACCGACGTGCTCGGCGCGGAGCAGGTACTCGCCGGTAGGGACCTGATTGGGGATGCTGAAGGTGAAGTTGTGGATGCCGGCGTTGTTCATGTAGGTAGCCCACTGGAGACCGGCGTCGGTGATGTCGGAGGTGGTGAGCTCGTAGATCTTGAACCAGTCGCCGTCGCCCTTGTACTCGGAGACGGAAGAGGGGGCCTTGGACATGTAGACGGCGAGGGGTCCGGGGTGGCCCATGTCGTTCTCGACAATGAAGCCGACCTCGTCGCCGGCGTTGACGGCCTTGGTCTTGGTCTTGGCCAGGACGTCGGCATCGTTGCCGCCCTTGTTGCAGACCATGTCCTCCGAGGTGACGTCCTCGACGGGGGAGTTGGAGTTCTTGGCTTCACGGACGAACTCGTAGCGCTCGGTCTGCTCGCCGTTGACGATCAGGGTGGGAAAGACGTAGTGGGCGGTGGCCTGGGACACGAGGGCCGCGGCAGCGAGGAAACCGAAGGTACGCATTTTGGTGAATGTGTGTCAGTTGGGGTTGATAGAGAATGTGGTTGTGGTTGGCGAAGAAAGATTGGACGGGAGCAAATAAAGGTTGATGTTCCACCAGGGAATGAATGAATGTTTTCAAAAAGAAAGAAAGTGGTTTGTACAATGACAAAAGACACAGCGATGGTTGAGAAGGATGAGGCAGAGAGAGCATGTCAAGATGTCAAGATATCGAGAAGAAAGGATGTCTTATATCTCTAGCTATCTCAGAAACCCCTGGCTGTCGTTGACCGTTAACCGCCAAAGGTATACCAAGTCCCCGTACCTGACGAGAAATCTCCAACCCCACTTCCTGTCATTTGTCTTCGGTTTTCCCTGGACATCGTGGGCGGCGGGCCACAAAAAGAAAAAAGGAGGTTTGTGCGCTCATGTTAGTCGAGCCAGGGGGCCCGAAAGAAGCTGACTTCGACGACCGGGTCGAGAGGACGATTCTGGGCGAGGCTCGTTTGAAACATTAGGGCGACTGGGCGCAGGATCCAATTCCCACCTAACACTGACCTGTGACTGTCACCTCGCCGCCGGGTCACAATCAAAGTGCGGCTGACGACATCGACCCCTGCACGACTGCCCTCGTTTGGGTGTCTCGCCGGTCGAGATGCGGTCGCCGAGCTTGGCTCATGCGCCGATTCCCATATGATCCTGTTCATCTAAAGTCACACTCGCGAGCGCGAGCCTGGCCTCTCTGCGGCTCTGCCCCGACTTGGTCGCTCATAGATTGCCCGACATCCACCTCGATGCCTCGATTCGACATAGGCGCTGGCGGCTCCTTCTGCCTGCATGCTCGCCTCGGCTCGTCGTGTTTCAATTGTCATCATCAATTTCGGGCGACATGCCTAGTTTGCTAGCCAATCCCCGGCGCCGGTCATCGGTCTCCAGCTGCTAAAGCCCATCTGGTTTTGGAGGCCCGTCGGTATTGCTTCCGCTCACTCAGAGCTGCTTTCGCACGGTTGCCGCAAGAATGGCAAACACTTTCGTTATCCAAACGACTATTTCCCCAGACTCAATAAGACAAACTTTCGTCTGATGTACATCGAGCCGAGAAGATCATGCCGCGCCGAACTCGGTGCTGGTACCTGATCGACGCGCCCGTGGTGGTATTCACCTGAAACATGGGTCAGGGGCACAACGAGCGATAGAAAAGCGCTGGCAACCTATTCCCTGTCGCAGATCACTTTACACGGGACGAAATGCCCGCCAGAAAACCAAAGAGTCCACCTCTGTGGCCTGCCACTGTCCACAGCCATCACAGCGCCTGGGAAGAGTCGATACGCCCATCTTCGGAATCGTCCAGAATGGTCAGTCGGCCGCTGGGCGTAATATCTTGGCGGATGCAGCCGAGACTTTTAGAACGTGGATCAGTGATCTTTTCGCGCCCTGGGTGCGCTGTGAATCGGGATGGCCACAAGTTGACCGGCATTGGCCCTGTGGTCGTCATCCTCGCAGCCCTCCCGAGCCTACCGAGCGCTTACTTTCATAGCGATGGTGAAAATAGAGTGCAGGTGTTAAATGTCGCCCTACCGAACTATCATAAGAGCCCGTCTATAAGATGTTAAGAGCTGGGTCAGCCAACCGGGTGGTGCTCCTTTTCCACGTTGAGCAGCCTTATGCTTGTTATTAAGAAACGTCCTATAGGGCTATATTTATAGTTACTAAAGAGCTTATTCTATTATAACGAGAATAGCTATAATATGGTCGCTTATAACTATAGTTAGAGGAATAACCCCTAGAAAAAGGTCGCTCTAGAGCTAATATTAGTTATATACTACGCTAGGAACGGGTAATATTAAAGGTATTATAATATACCCCCCTAGATATAATAAGAGCTAGAAAAGCGCCTAACTATATAATATCCCTTAAGATACCTAAATATAAAGCGATATATCTATAAATAACCTATTAATAAGCTTATTTATAAAAGAGATAATAAAGTAAAGTTATTTATATTAGGTCTAAGCGAAGTATAAATAGTTATAGTTTTCTACTTTTATAACTATTACTATTATTATCATACCCTTTATTTACTAACTCTTACTAATAATAGTAGAATCTATTATCTCTTATTAGCTTAGGTAGGGCGGTTATTATTATATTAATTCTAAATAAATAACCTAGCTACCCTCTTACCTTCTTAACTCTCCCCTATATATAATATAATAACTATATATATATCTAACTTTAGTTTTAATAATAACCTTATTGCGCGCGCGCGCGTGCGCCTATATCGCGCGACGATATTAAAGCTATTATAATATATTAATATATTAATATATTTATAAGTATTTTTTAAAAAGAAGACTAGTTAAGCTATAGCCCTTAAGAAGGCGCGCGCTACTAAAAGTAAGAATAAAGCTAGGGGTAGAGGGGCGCGCCCTCCTCCCCTAGAGAGTAATAATAAGGTTATATATATATTATTCCTTCCTATTATTAATATATATTATACTAATATATTATATAATAAGTAAAAGGAAGTAGAAGTAACTTATAGAGAGTAGCTCTAAGGGTAAGGGTTTATAGCTTAAAAAGCCCTAGGGTTACCTTCTTAAGTAATCTAAGAGGATAGCTCTTAGTAAGTTATAATCCTTTTATTATTATAATTATATATTAGAATATTACTAACCTCGTTATTATTATAATCCCTAAGGAGATAGATAAAGAGGAGGGTATTAATAAGGGCGGTTTAGAGCCCCCTCTTAGCCCTCCTAGCCCTAGTAGAGATATAGAAATAGAGTAGATATCCCTATTTAATAAGCGCTATTTTTAATATATTTTAAGTAAGCTCTTAAGCTTATTAGATAGAAAGTACTTACTTAGTATAGTAAGTAAGTATAACTATTATTATAAGGGTAAGGTACTTTATTAATAGATAAGTACCCTTATTACTATCGTAGCTTACTAATATATTAAAGCTAAGACTTTAGATAACCCTGCGGTTAGAAAGGTAAGGTTCTATACGCGCTTCGTTTCTATAACTATCTTTTAATATAACTTATAAACCCTTACTTATTAGAGAGCTATACTCTATAAGGCTATTACTACCTAAAAAGAGGAGATCGTAGTAATAAAGAAGGGTAGTAATAATAAGGGTTTAGGTAGGGCTCCTAAGGTAATAAGTAGTTCTAGTATATATAACGTCGTCGCTCTATCTCCCGCCCTAGTTCTATTTAGAACCCTAGCGGTTAGCGTAGGTGTAAGAATAGGTATATAGGTCGCAAAAGGGGCGGTAAAACAGCCTGAATAATAGATATTAATAGGCTGAGTAATATAGTGATAAAAGCTGATAAATTTAAGCATAAGGAGGTATTTTCCCTGGAATTAATTGATAGTATTAATAATGTTATTATTGATAATATTGTTGATGGTGATGTTAATGATGTTGTTGTTTCTTCTAAGTTACAAATCCTACCCTCACGAAGTGAGGGGTAAGATATTCTAAAACGTAACTACAAAGTAGTAGCTTATTAAGCAGAAATCGCGCTCGGATCACTATGTGGTCCGTGCGCAATTTCTATATATTTATAGCTATAAAGCTAAGGATTATAAATATATATATATATATAAGGTTATTGCTAT
>JAVHLU010000307.1:0-69091 GCA_036785755.1 Colletotrichum ledebouriae | reverse complement strand
TTAAAGTATTATTAAAGAGATATTATATAGGTATATAACTATATATACTATAGTTATTTATTAAGGTTTATATAAACCTTATAAGATTATTATAGAATTTTTAAGATATACCTTCGGTATTCTTATATACTTTAATAGAAATATTAGATTATACTCTTCCCTAGTAAATACTTCTATTACTAAGATTATAATTATAATAGAAGTTTTCTAAACCTTTACCCTAATATAATAAAAAATATTTCTTTAACTTATTTTAAATATAGCTCTAATATAATTAGAATAGCTTCTTTTTAAAGATATATAAGCTCTTACTTATTATATCTATAGAATCTATAGTAAGAAGGAGAATAGCTTTAAGGCTTTTATTAATCCTAAGGCTAATTAAAAGAGCTATAATAGCTAAGCTTCTAATACTAAAAAAACAGAGTTTAATAATATATTAATTATAATTTAATATATTTTAATTACTAACTAAACCTATAGATTCCCTTAATAAATAGTTTACTTAAAGCTAGGTTAATATTACTTAGTTTATTTATAATTATATTACTTTAAACTACTACTAAGTAATTATTACTATCCTTTTAAATACTAAAGTAAATATTTAAATACCTTCTTTTAATAATAAGAAATAAAAGCGCTCTAATAAGGATATAAATATGGTTAATAATTCTTATTAATAATATATTCCTAGTATAATCTAGCTTATGAATCCCCCTCTTACTCCTTCTTAGAAATATACCTAGTAAATAAAGGAAATTAAAGAGGCTAATATTACTCTTAAGACTAGAAAGTAAACCTTAATAGATTCTTTTAATAAAAAAACTAAGAGTAATAATAACTTTATATATTAAGAAAGTAAAATAGATATAATATAAACCACTTTTAATTATAATTAAAATATAATATTAATATAATCTAGCTTTAATCTATTTAATATTCCTAGTATTTATTTAGAAAATCGCTTAGAAGCTTAATATTAGTTAAATCTCTTAATAAGCTTTCTTTAAGATAAAGAACCTAATAGTTTACTCTTATTAATATTATAAATATAGAATAAATCTCATTATAAGTAATCTTTTAAAATATTTAAAATATATTTCTAATATATTTAAGTTATTATAATTTTAATAATCTTAAGTATATTTTTACTAAGTTAATTAATAATCCCTATATCTAGCTTACTCTTTATATTAAGCTTAATAATAATAACTCTAAGACCTTTTAGTATTATATAAATATTACTTATAATATTATTTTAATTAATAAAATTAGAAAGAGAAATAATAGTTACATCCTAAGTTTTACCCTAGATCTTACCTCTAATTTTAAATTAAAGAGAAAGAGTAATACTACTTAGAAACTAAAAATAAGAATAAATAATAATTATAAATAAAATATAATCTAAATATAATTTTATAAGTAGTATATTTTAGGAGCTTATAGCTTAAATAAATATTAATTTATATTATATAATCTATTCTATATAATTTATAACTTCTAATAGTACTTATAGCTAAAAGTAGAGGGGGGTAAGTTAAGGTTTTGCAGAGGGGTAAGCTGAGGTATAGGCCGGTGGCTGTGGACTATCGAGGACCAGAGTTGTCATGGTTGGCTGCGGCTTGATGATTCAGATGTGGCCGGGGCATGCGGATTTGGGGATTTCTGGGCAGCGAAGCCAACCAGCAGCACCCTCGTTGCTTCGAGCATGGCCCTCACTTCTCGAAAGAACTCTTCCAATGTCCGCTGGATGGCATTACTCCTACCAATCATCAGCCGTCAATGTACCACTTCTAACGGTCTAGTACGCGCTTCGTACTCTGACCATCAGTGCGTTTCGTTGCCGCAACGCCGACCCTCAGAACTTTACACGCTTCTATCTCGCAAGAAGTGCCTTCGAAGTCGTCTGCTGTGGATGTCCCAGGGCGGACATCACGATGGCATTTCCGAAATTGACTCCTCCACGACCAACAATCCTGCCCCTAGCGGTGATAACTTTGCCCGCATGACATGCAACAGGACTGATGCGACGTCGCCGCGGGCTCAACAAGCACACGCCATCACCCACACAACTTTTACTTGGATGATTCTGGCTCGGTTCCCGCAAGATTGTTTCCGCCATGTCGCCATTTCCAGAGGGTTGTCTGTTCGGCCCCGGTGTTGAATTATATATTTGTTGTAGCTGTGCTATCTCTATGGCCAATTCAGAGAAAGAGAGGAAAGAAGTGCCTAAGAAAGAAAAGGTTTATGCCGAGTGAAGAGCAATATAACAAGGTTGCAGGCCGGTACTTTGAGAAGCCCGATCTTGAAATGGATATCAGGTGCAATGCTCCCATGACTTCGCATTCGACCAGCGAACTTGAAAGGGCGACTCCGGGCGCTAGGTCAGGCTGCAAGGCGCTGAGCCTTTTTCGACTCGAAGCGCAATGAGAAGAAGTACCGGTTGACTCTCAACCTCACTGGCATAGGTTTATCGACTCGTCTTCATTTACCGCCATTTGCCCGCTGTCTTGCCCAGGAGTTTTATCACTTATCTCAGGATACTTACTAGCGAACATGTTTTCTGCGAGGCACGCCAGATTCCCGTGTCTGTCCCACGCCAGTAATTGAACCATCAAATATGATAGAAAATTTTGGATGCGGCGGACAGTCCGACGACGCATCACATTGACGTCCGAAATGGGTTTGAATGGCTGAACTAGGGAACCGGATTGTGTGTCGTAATCCTGGCTGAACATGGCCGGGTGGCAACAGGCACAAGAGAACTTGATAGTATAATAGCATACCATCGAGGTTATCCTTGGATAGCTACTGTGTATGGAAGTGTGGCTTAGGCCACGAAGCGTCCCTTTCTATGGGGATTTTTCCTCCTCGCAGGTCTCGCCCTCCTGGTGAAGGGAGAAACTTGGTGTTCTATGCCCACACCCACTCAGTAGACTGCCCCAGCAAAGTTCACAAAGAATGGGGAGACGGGACACAGACCCTCGACTTCATGGGAAGCTTTCTCACAGACCGATTAAGCAACTCCGTTTTGAGGACCGATCTCCATATTGAGGGGTTCTGTACACTATACTACCTGGCACCTTGGAAAGCGGTGCAGACGAAGTCTAGTACGTCAATTCAGAAACTCCCGGCCCCAGGCTTTGCATCTATTTGCTTCGCGCTTCTCCATCGCGACGCCTACATTCCGAGAGATGAGGTATTATTACTCCCGACAAACCGTTCTTGCCGACGCCAGTTCGTCACTCATGGTCCAGTATTAGTTGACACTGACTGGCTTGAGCGCAAGGGATCTTCTCCCTGTTTTTGATACTTCTCCGTCATCTCAATCAATCCCTTGATGGGAAGAGGGAATCCCACCCCCTGTCGCATCACATGATCCCCCCCCCCCCCCAACAAAAACCACGAGATAGATGAAAAATCAAGAATGCCCCGTACTCGTGATACTGGCCACGTCGTACCGAAACGGAAATTCAGTCTTGTCTTGCTAGACCGAATGGTGGTATTTTGAAAGCACTGGTTGAAGACAAGCAACCAGCGTACCAGGTGTCGGTTCTGTCTTCTGTCTGTTTGTCACCCAAGCGCAGCAGACGGCTGTGCCCTGCTACACTTTGGCAAACGTGGAATCCCTTCCGCGCCTCGCTGTCTTGGATATCAGGGCCAGTCTCAGGCCTGCGGCGAGCAACCTACGGGCTTGAGGTCGCTCAGCCGATTCCCTGTGGCTACCACCTAAAGTAAGGTAGGCTGTTACCCATCGACAGCCACTGCACACTGAGCATGCACACTCTGGAAGGGCTGTTTCAGAGGATATATCCCGACCTCGCCTCACGTGGAGCATTTGGAGGCATTAAGTTACTTCACAGTATTGTTAGACCTATGGCTTTATTCGACATGTACTGACTAGCGACATTTGCAGACACGTCTCGGTACTCTTAGCTCAGTCAGCCCTGATGCTTGTCTCCATCGCTTCCACCGCTCGATGAGTGGAAAAGTGACGACGACGTTGTTTGCAGTTCTGCTGTGGGCGTTTCCCTGTCACATTGAGTGACTTGATCTCCAGCATGACATGCCTACTTCAGTACCTAGGGGGGAGGGGGCACCTCAAATTTGACTGATAATGCAACACTTGTTCCGCTCCTTGCCCACTTACTCACGGGCGGGGGAGAGAAAAAGAATGCGGGTAAGACACCCCATTCGCGTGCCGCTCACGTCGCCGACAGAAGGGTTTGCTTGGAGTTGCAGGGATTTTAATGACTTGGCTGGGCGTGACTTGCTTATTACTTAGTCGCAGAGGATGGACAACGGAGGCAGGCCTTGCGCAACCCAACCAAACCATTCGGCCGGCACGGTCGGCGTGCTCCATGACGCGGTGATGCCGAGTTTTTGAGATGCCTCTGTTGCTGCGACGGCTGGAGACCCTGTCGAAACTGCCATGCCACTCACGCATCCTCATCGTCAGTTAGAGATGCTGGCCATCCCTTCAAGCACGGCAGCACACCCTCATGCTAAGCCTAGCTCATGACTGGCTGCTGGCAACCAGGACAGGGTACCTGAGGTAGGTAAGGTAAGGTAGGTCTGGGATGGAAACAGAAACAGAAACGAGCGAGCCATACAGAGATGGCCATAACAGCGATGGACAAGGACAGGTCTGTGCATGGCTTGCCTTGGCGGACGACACGGCAGCCCAAGCAGCACTTTATACATCTTTGATCGCTCGCGCTTCACATTGACTTAGGAGGATCTTCGCAATATCACATGGCGAGCCGGAAGCCACAGTTGCATTGGAGGGTGGAGCAATCAAACTGGCATGGGCCGAAAGGAGAGACGGAACCTCTCATATTCCCATCCCTAAGATCGGCTTCGAGCATATTGCCCTGTGGCGCCTGGCTCTAGTGCCAGACCAACCGAATGAATAGCACAAGTCTAACACGGAAACGAAGCAACAAGACAATGGTCACCGAGCCCGTCGTCTGGTGATTGGGAGGTGGAACCCTTCACTTTCACGCGTCTGCCGAAGCACAGCCTTGCGCACTCTACTGAAGTAGAAGATTTGAACATTAATATGCCGGCCCTCAGATGAGCTGTGTTGGTACTTGTACCTTGACCCCCGTCTTTGAGGGTCAACATCTTGCTTTTGGATTAGACCTGGTGTCGGGAAAGGGGACGAGCTGTGGTGAATTGCGTTGTGCCCGATGCTAATTTACAGAGTAATAAAAAGACGGCGAAGTAGGGCGAGAATAGCATGTGCGCCGGCGGACCAACCACTGAGCCCTGTCCTGTGCCATCTTCGTGACCGACTTGTGCATACAGTAGATCCCCTGTAAATGCATCAGACTCGGTCACTACACCCATATGCATCTTAAGGGAAAACTACATATTTTAGAACAACACTATAATTTCATTTTCGACCTATAATACTATATAAATTTAGAAACCTAAATATATTAAAAATACCTAATTCTTATAACTATATTAATATAAAAAAGCCCTAAGAAACTATTATAATAGCCCTAAGTAGGAGGCGCGTAGTAGGAGGGCAGGCGCGTAGTAGGAGGGCGGGAGGGCGGGTAGGCGGTAGGAAGCGGCAGAATACCCCTACCTAACCCCCTGTTTTAGCTCTATAATATGACTAAATTCCCCTGCCCTTACCCCTCATACTAAATAAAATAGGAGGGTATATGCATTATGCAGATATGCATTTTCTAGTGTTTCGCCCATACAAAAGAATACGGGCACGACATCCGTATGCATTTGGAGGGTGATATTCCATTTGGGGGTCATTCATTTACAGGGGGATCTACTGTATCCCACTTTCTATGTCGAGCGAAGGACGAGCAAACAGAGTCGCCATTACTTGGAAGGCAGGATTTCCTGGTTTCCAGGCCGAACGCTTGCTGTCCAGTAATTATTTCCAATATCTCAGTACTTTGCACACAGGGGCCAACAGAGTCCTGCGGCGGGGGATAGGTGACGGTGTTCCAGGCAACCCCCGATCAAGTCACAGCAGCGCACAACCGAAGCCTTCCCTGCGTAGAAACTGCCACGCCATTACCAATATGGCTGCTACTATGTAGGTTATCTACCTCACGTACTTCGATTCCAATAGGGGCCTTGTGGAGCTGGCCGGCTACTCGCCCATCCAAGGATTCCAACCGCTCTCAGCAGTGATTGTACTGCCGTGCCATCCCTCGGGGATGAGGCAAGGAGGGGCTTTGACTGGCGCAGTCTAGTTGACCTGATGATTGGCAATAGGGCAATAACTGGATGGGGAGTTCTTAGTGGATGCGCCAGCAGCGCCAGCCTTGGAGATGATGGCGTGGGCTCATGTCGCTGTGCTTAAGCTGGGCCAGATACGCTATCCTTGCCTCGAACGAGAGAGAACGCGAGTCCATGCTGTGGACGGTGCAGTACTGGTAGGGGCAAGCAATATTAGCACCAGGATATCCGTACGATGCTGCGCATTTCCTTTCAGTATGCAACCTCGCCTCCGCCAGTCGCGAAACAGGCCCGACGCAGGCGGATGGAAGACAGTGCGGTCCCGTCAGCAGTAGCATTTCTGGATCTTGTTGCGTTAATGGTGCAGCGCACTGTGCCTGCTCTGGTCCGTTTGGCTTTGCTTTGCCATCTGCCGCCTCGGTGGTTCAGCTTGGCCGAGATTGGGGGTTGTGCCAACTTCGCCCGTCGGTCGGTCGGTCGGTCATCCTGTCGAAGTGGATGCAAGCGGCGTGGACTGACCATGTCGGCTGCGAATCTAATGCAAATGCCTTGTGCTATGGCAGTGGGGAACGAATACGGATATATCTCTTGCACCATGCGAGTCTGGGAATTTCTCGCGGGATTCTCGACGTGAGAAAGCAAGGGAGACGAAGCATGGCAAACGCGCGCCGCAACCTGCGCCGTAAGCGGTTACCAAGAGGTACCTTGCCGAGCGGGCTGGGATGAAATTACACGACGCAGTTTCTTACACGGGGTGAGGTGAGTTGCCTTGGAGCTTTCTCCCCTGTCGACGTGGTTGGCTGCGATGTAAGGTGCGAAGCGGTGCGGTGCGTTGCGGTGCGTTGCGGTGCGGTGCGGTGCGGCGCTCGCCCGTCTGACCTGTTGCGAACCTTTGACACCGACTTGATACGTATTACAAGGTAAATTATCGTGGAGGCAAACAGTTTTTTTTTTCTGGCCCTCCCCCCTGGCGACTGACTTGCAAGCCAGCTAACCTCTTAGGAGGGTGTTGGCGGTTGAGACAGGATGGATTCTTCGAGGTGTCAAGGTATCGAGCCAACATCTGTAGGCGCTATTCCTGAAAGAGCGACGTCTTCCGCAAAGCGCTTCTGACCCTCCGATCTGGGGTCCTTGAAATAACTTTGGGTAATGGAGTCAAATATTGGAGGGTAAGGTGTGTACTATAGTAGTAAGTGGTGCGGTTTTGCTCACCAATCGGCGGCAAGTACCGTCCATCATCAAAGCCTTCTTGGTTTGGTTGGAGGTCTTGCGGTCACAATACAATCATGGACGCCAATCGGTGGTGCAAGCATTTGCTGTCAAATAGGATCATCGGTAGATGGAGATTTGGAGCTGCACAGCGACATGGAACTGCTCCCCGTCATGCGAATACGTGACGGGGCAACCGGAGATTCACTTGCGACTTTTTTTTATTTATTTATTTTATATTATGGCTTCTGCAAGTTGCAACAACGAAGAACCGAGCGGTTACTTGTACTGTAGTACGGAGCACATGCAGTCGGCGAGCAGCCGGGATCCAATCGTCCAACCAAGGACGAGGCCGAGCAAGCTGCACAAGACGCCAGGTTCCTGAATCGGCAAGCGAGGAATCGGCGACGGCGGCGGAGGACGGAGACGACGATCAGAGACCCATCTGCAGCAGACCACTTGGAAGGCTAATTGATTTGATTAAGGCACAGCGCGCTGCGAGTACGTACTGTGTATTTGTTTTTTTGTTTCCCAAGATGCTTCATTAACCGTGTTGCAGCCTCGATACCTTGCGGAGTACTGACGCGCAAGGAGTCAGAGTGAGCGAGGTATTACGGGTTTATGGCGCACTACCTGGGATGCCGTGTCTGAACGATCCATCTGTGTACTTCGGCACGCAGGTGATGGGGCATTCGTCATGTCAGCTCTGGGCCTCTGGCTGGGAAAATGCTCCCCGAAGCGACCTTGAGCCGAGTGAATTTCGCGTGGGGATGCGACAACGACAGCGGATTGGAGTGCAACGAGGCGGGGTGGGACATGGTGGGATGAGATCGGACGAGAAGGGAGGGATGGACGGTGGCCAACGATGGCGACGACGACGACGATGATGATGGCGCGGCGGTTGAATGATGATGGTTGGTGAGGAATTACGGTAAGGAGACCTTGGTGACTCTGGTGTGGATAAAGCTCATGGAGGTACAAGTCGGACGGATACTAGAGACTTCCAAGTTCCACTCGTATGGCTGCAATTAGGTACGCAGCAGTATCCGTACGCAAGGTGGGAATCGGGATGGACGTCGGCCACTATTCATTTACGGGGTGGTTATTTTTCCCTGGCCTTCGCCCTGCGCTGAGTCTGAGTCTGCGTTAGCACCGCCTTAGTAGTAAGCGGGCGAGTGTCTAGACCGAGTGGTATGAAGGAAACGCGCAAGGTAAGGGAAGAAGGGGAGGTACTGGAAACATTCGAAAAGGGGTAAAATGACCGACATCTTGCATCCTTTCAGAGTAGTCGTGACCCGAACGAAGGCACCTCCACCCAGGCGTCACGGGCACCGCAGAGGCTGCGCAGATTCATTCCTTTGTGGTCTGGTGCCAGTCATGGTTGCCCTGCCTCTCTGCGAGACTGCAGGTTGTTGGGGTTGGTTTGGTTTGCCATGCTATACAGAGTACCATGCCAGCCAGGCCAGACCACCCCATGCTGGAAGTTCTGAAGTATGCGCGCCGCCGCTCAGGCGACGCCAGCAACCCAGCATCCAGCATCCAGCAACCAGCAATCGGAGACTCCAGACACCAATGCCAGAAGCACGGAAGGATGGGACCAGAGGCTTCGAAACCCCACTCCGCCCTGCCCCATGTATCCTGGGATTTCTCAATCAGCACCACGCACCGCGGATGGGAAAGAGGGAGACAAAGGACAGAGGGTGTGTGTACCCACTGTAGTGGTAGCTGCTTCGGTCAGGGATGCGGGTGTGAGACTGTAAACCGAAACCAATAAAGCACCCGACGGACAGGCACCAAGTAGGTAAGGTACGTACCTGAGACTTTTATCTTTTCATCTTTTTTTTCCCTCCCTCTCCTGCATTTCCACCGTAAACTGTCAAAAAGGCACCAGAAGAAGGGCGGACCCCTGCCCCTTACTTCCTGTGTTTTTCCCCATTGCCCTCCTTCCCTGTCTAGCTGGCTGTTGCTCCTATGGTAGTCGCTAAGGCAGCGGTCTTCTGGCTTCATGAAAGGCTAGTCCAAAACAAGAAGAAGTGTCAGAGTATAAGCGACGAGAGGGGGGAAAAGAAAGGAAAAGGAAAATAAGGGAAACACCATAGCTTGCTGCTCCACTAAGCCGGAAAGAAGGACGCAACTTCACGTTCGATTTCCTTTGCCTTCCACATTTCCAATTCCACACCCACCTTTCGCATCCCGACGCCTCTTCTCATACTTGACACTCTTCCACTGGGGGCCATGGACTGGGACTAGGTAGGCAAATGTAGGACCAGGAACCACAGTGGGCAGGTGTGTTACGGTAAGTTCTCAGACTCTCTGGTCATCCTTTTCTGTGCCTCGGTGGTCAGGCGAGAGGCACCTTACTACAGTAAGACGGGAAACGACGCTAGGCAAAATCGGGCCTGGCTTGCTGGAACTTGAAGTGATGGACGGACCATTGGGACTGACTGTGATTCCGATACTTCCATGAGTACGAGGTCAGTGGTGAAGCTACCACTACCATCCCAAGGGGAAGAGGGGGCCGCGGCGCTTGACGAATGCAATCCATATTCAGCTTGGCAACAACCACCTAGGCAATTGGCTGGACTGGCCAGTTCTGTTCTGTGTCTAAGAATCAGTGGGAGCTGAGTTGTGTGCTATGTTGCTGGCTTGCTTGATTCGGCTTGGTTTGGGTTCGGCGATGGGAGGGGGAAAGGGAAAAAAGGACAGGCAGAAGCAGAAAACAGGAAGAAGCAAGCGGGTTCCGGTGCCGCGGATGATAATTGAGGCGGTACATCTGGATCTGGGTGCGCAAAACACTTGGTAGCCTTTATGTCCGCAATACACCCCAAGAGCCAAGGTGCCGTACGAAAGAGAGAGGACCCCTGCCATCAGACACTGCCTTAACTGCCCTGAGGAAAGGTACCTGGTTGGCACGAGGTACCTTGTTTCCATTTTTTGGCTTGAAAGTTCCACGACTGAACCGGTCCTTCCTCCGTCCAGCGTCTCGCTGCGCAGGTCAGGTCTGTTCTGGTCAGGAACCAGCCCGATTGCTGCTAATCTGCGGCAGTTTTGAAGTACTTTGTTGCTCTCCTACTCCTGCTCCGGCTCCCCCTCCCGCTCCTTCCATGCTCTTGTGACATCCCTTTCCCAACTACTAATCCTAGTGACGCAGGTATTGCTCCTGCTGTCTTTAACTGGAGTTGAGAGGCTTCCTCCTGCCGCTGCGCCTGCGCCCACTGAGCTGGGCTGGGCTGGCATGGGCTGGCTCGCCGTCCATCCGCTGAGGAGCCATGAGTCCTGCCTGCCTCCGTTCGCTGTGCCGTCCACGGCTACGAAATAAGATACCTTACCTCACAAAGGGCAGGTATCGTACGTAGCTGAGGTAAACTTGGTAAGTATCCAGGAACCAGGGAAAACACGCACACGAAGCAGCAGCAGCAGCAGATTAGGAGAGAAAAGGAAATGGGACGTGCCTACCTACTGCCCCGACATGGACATGGAACAAGGTACCTTACCTTTACTGTGGTTGCGGTACTTGCCCACTTCCTCCTCCTCCTGGAGCCATCCCAACCCATCCCGATCCAATCCAATCCAATCCAATCCCCCCCTCCCCTCCACTCCCCTTCCCAATCCCATGCTGTTCCATGCCACGGCCATGCCTCCTGTATCCGTACCTTAGCACAACGACCCCAAGGACAGGTCCCATCGAACCTGCGGTACTGTTCCTTGTACCTTCGTACAGCACACGGCGTGCGGATTGGATACACACTACTCCAAAAATGAGAGTCCAGTCCAGACGACGAACGACGCAACCATATCACTAGGCCCGGCCTCCGTATTTTGCTTCTATCTACCTATACCGGCTCCAAGTCGCAGTGCCAGGTCCAGTTCCAGCTACAGCTCCATCTTCGTTCGTGCCTGCCATACCCTTGGTTTCCTTTTCTTGCTTTTGACCCCATTCATTCGGCCTTGTCTGGTCTGCCCGAACTTCCAATCTCTGCAACACAAATACAATAATAGCTTGAGCTGCCTCTTTGCAACTCTACCCTTTCCTGCAGCCTACCGAATCACGGCCCTCATTGACGACGCCCGCGAGGCCCTCCGCTTGCTTCATCTACACGGACGAGCTAAAGTCGAACCCTGTACCGTACTTTGTCTTTTACCTCGCCCGACCCTTCTTCACCTTTTTACCAACCGCCGAACCTCGCTTTCTTTCCCACCTTCCGCCTCGAAAACAGACAAAACTTGTTCTCGGCTCACTTACAAGTCGTTTAAGGAACCTGTATCTGCCGGCAACGCACCTTCTCTGGAGGTGCCCCCCACATACACACCCAGCTTACCGACCAAAGTGACGACGGTTTCAGTTAGTATAAGCAGGCGAAGGAGCTCACGATCCGACCTACCATGGCCAGTATTTAGGGATTCGCCTTCATACGGGAAACTAAGCCACTCCGCCACGAACCGCCTCTAGCCAGACAACGAGGACCAATCTTGAGAAGGACAGAGATCGGACAACCGCGCTTCACTTGTGTCCAGACTCCAACCTGCAACTTTTAACCGGCTTGAACGCCGCTGCGGAAGCTTTTTCGACTGAATCGCCTTTGACACTGACTGCCACTTGCTACTACTGCAAATGTAGCCACCGCTCACCTCTGCCTTCGTCACTCACCCTTCCAGCCCGCACTCCTCACGAATCTACCAACTGTTCTTCCCGACACACTCGAGCTATCCACACTCTGTAGCGAGCAACCGACCTGAGGTCTCCTCTCAATACTTTTCGAATTCCCCGCTCCGATGTGTTCGACTGCCGCACCATTGCCCTTCTACAGCCTCCCCCTCTCCCCTGCACATTCCGCTTCGTGCAGACAGAGCTACGCTCAGCAACCCTACAACGTCGCCCGCACACAGAAGGACGCCAGGTTCGTTCTCGGGGCCGGAGCTGCTCCCCGCCGGAGCGGCCTTCATACGCCGCCAACCGAAACAATGAGTGCTGCCTACCACGCTCCTCACCTCGTCGCCTACGACAGCCATGTTCTCCCCTCGTACACTTCAGCCACTACCCAAGCGAGGGCTCCCAAGGCTGTCGTGGCCGAGGCCGCGAGAGCTCCCCAATATCCTCGGTACACGCAACCAACCAGTGCCTATTCCCAAACGCAGCCAGTAGCAAACCCTGCTTCGGGCGTCAGCCATTACTCTACGACATCCAAGCACTCGACTCGTCCCTCAACACCGACTTCTGGCGCCATAAACAAGAAAGATGGCGCTTCGTCAAGGCGAGGTTCTTCAGCACTGGTTCTGCACAGTTTGCAAATCCCCAGCTGCATCAATCCCAAGGGCGGTAACCTGGCAGACTTTGCAGCCCAGGTAAGCCTCACTGTCTTGTGGGTGGAAGAACCAAAGCTAATTCACTCCAGATTACATGCCTCTTCTGGTTCGAGTCGATGGATACTCTCCGAGCTGCCGAGAACATTCGATCTCGACCTCCGACATTTACTGTCCCTCGCCTGACCGAGTATGCGACTCCATTTCCTCAGTTCAAGAAGTGGGCCTACAGTGTTCTCTCGACGACCCAAGTGACACAAAACGTTATCCTCCTCGCCCTCCTTTTCGTATACCGATTGAAGACGACAAACCCTGTGGTCAAGGGCCGCTCAGGCAGCGAATACCGCCTCCTGACGGTCGCGTTGATGTTGGGCAACAAGTGTAAGTCGGGAGGCTTTGCAGTAGCGTGGATCAATGCTGACAGGTTACAGTTTTGGATGACAACACTTATACGAACAAGACCTGGGCCGAAGTCTCGGGTATTTCCGTGCAAGAAATTCATGTCATGGAAGTCGAGTTCCTCAGCAACATGCGGTATAGCCTGCTGGCAACTAAGGAGGAGTGGGAGGAATGGCTCACTAAGCTGGCATGCTTCTCAGATTACTACGAGAGGGCCCAGAAGCAACCTACATCGCCCCTCGGCAAGTCCTTCACCTCGCCGGTGCCCTCGCCCACTGTAGCCGTTCAGCCTGCTGTCTCATTCACTCCCCTCACCCCGTCTGCAACTGCCATCTTCTCGCCGAGCAGCACGATTCAGCACAACGCGCAAGCTTGGCCCTCCAGTTACAACCCACCACTGTCGCCTCTCTCTGGCAAACACACGGGAATGAATGGGAGGAAGAGGAGCTCGGAGGACGACGTGACCGAACCCCCAGCGAAGCGATTGTCGAGGCAGCCCAATACGATGCTTCCCGTTACCCGGCCCCAAGTGGTAGGGGAGCAGCCGATGCGTCTCCCAGTCCCCAACCTAACGCTCAACACCAACCCTGCTCCATCACAGATGGCCTACCCGCCGACGACTACCTACAACACGCAACCTCATGTGTCTTTGCCGCCGCTGGGAACTGGAGTTCGCGCCATGGCAACCGTATACCCCCCGACAACGGCCGCGACATCGATGCCGCAACTTCCGATGCCTTCAGCTGTGTCGATGCCTCAACCGTCCCTCACGCCAGCGACCGTCCCCATGCACCCTGCTATTGGGTACGGCACTCCCACCAAGAGGCACAGCCCCGGCAGTCTATCAGTCTACGCTTCGTCGCCTCTTGGCGAGCAATTCCCGGGATCGGTTATTCATACTCCCATCGCGCACACGCCTATCTCGCACTCACCTAGTGTGTATTTGCAGCAGAGGCCGAGCCCGTACAAGCCGATTCGCCACGTCAACACGCTCCTCTATCCTCCACCGTCTGCCTCTCTCAATGAATACCACCTGCCTACAACGCAGATGCACTATCAGCCTCTGGGCCGGCGGAACGACTTGCGGACTGGAGTTGTTCCCGAGTTTATGAACGCACCGTACAGGATGAGCCAGCTCTCGCAGATGCCTCATGGCCTTCCTCAAGGACATTACCCGAACTAGAAATTTGGGCGCTGCCTCCCACCAATACCGTCATGGACACATCAATTAGGCACGTTTCAGTGATTTTCAGCTTGTTCTTATCATATCTTTCCAGCATTGCATTGTTTATGGCGTTGGAAGGGTTTGACGTTTTTATGATTAGCCTGGGAAATGGCCGGATTGACATTTGAGGTTCTGGGTGATGGGAAGGATGAAGCCATGGACTGCACCTTTTTTCCCCCAAAAGATTTGCATCAAGCGGAGTTTGGAGGGGTGTCCATGCGGATTGGGACTGGCAAGAGGGCTAAGGAGAAGCATGGCCTTTGCCACGTGTAATATCTACCCGAAGTTCGAGAAAGGCCTGAGTTCAGGGTGAGCGGGAAGACCTTAGGAAAGTTGGGCCCTCCAGCCATGAACCAAGGAAAGTAGATAGATGCAAACGTCAGCAATGACAGCAGTAGATCACGAAAGATCAACGCAAATCGAACATGTAAAACAACGAACATTCGGTGCTAGATGGACCCTGTGAACACTTTTTGAGTTGGGCGTACTGACCAATGAGGAATAAGGGGTGACAGACTGTTTGGAGGATGACGAAACGCGAACACGGTGTCTCGAGTGTGGGAAGCGCACGCGACACGGTATGAGTAATCCTGGCTGGCTGGTTTTGGAGATCTACCCCCACTGTTCGTCGCTGGATCTGACTGGCTGGATTTCAGGATGTTTAGAGACTCGGTCTTGGCTTCATGATCAGCTTTGTAGGTGGTGTCTTCAGCGGTGCTGAGCACTATTTCACGAACTGATGGACGTGTGTGGATTTTTTTTTTTGTTTTTTTTTGGTTCTTTTCCTCAAATGCAGGTTTCCAAACCGTCCCTGCCCCCCTCCTTGTCTTGTGTGAGGGTTGTGATTTCTCATTGAGATAATCCTCAATCTATCAAGGAAAGTTGCAAGATCAACTGGTAAAGTTGTGAAGTAAAAAGAAGATAAGAACCCAATGCTCACAGAAGATTTATGATATGTCTTTACTGGTTTAAGAAGAAGGAAAAGAAAAAAAAAGTTCTCTATAGTCTGGAGCTCTTCTTGGATGGATGTTCATCAGAGAATCTGGGTCAACTCAAGCTCACGAGTATGTGAGATAATCCCTCCCTTGGCGACTCGGCAGACAAAGAGAGGTGTCAACAAAACAAAGGTGAAGAAGTGTGAATCACAGCGGTCTCTCGTCATGTCTGTAACATGCATCTTTCATATAGCCTCCTTGTTTACAGACACAATCTTTTTGTTGCTCGGGGCCTGGAAGACGTGAGACGGTTCCGCACAATGAATTGCAGGTTCTTGGAACCAACATGAATGGCCGGCCGGTGAGGGGTCTTCTCAGCCGGAGTAGTATGCAATAACAATTGAAGAATTTGCAGAAGGAAGGAGAGTCGAGTAATTATATATCACCACCTTTTCCTGCAACTCGAAGTGAGACTTTTCTTTTCCCCTCCATCTGTGCCTCGTCAGCAAAGCTGCCACATCACCTTCGACGTCAAAGTCAAAGAAACATAGCCCTCGAGAGAGAAAGAGAGAGATGTCGGCCCGCCCGGAGATTCAGGAGGAGAATTACGTCTTCGGAATCCGAAATGGTGGCGATAGCAGCAAGATGTACGTCGCTCAGGAGGACGTCACCGGCGGTCTTGCGGGCTTCTATGCGCTCCACGAAGGTGAACGACATGATCGCGAGCGAGAAGAGGTTACATTTATCAAGTTCGTGAGCCTCGACAGGAAGAAGAAACGTGCGTTGATGGACCTGGGCACGTCTGAGGCTTTGCTATCGGATGCGGCTTGCTTCGTGAGTTTCCCTTCCCACCCCCCGGATGCCAGCTGAGCTTGTTTTGTGTTTGTTGAGGCGGATTGAGCTGACTTGCCTGTTTCCCTGCGAAGCCCCACGTCGTCCGTTACAAAGATTACGTCCCCAACTCCGACGACATCGACCTCTTCGACCCGAACAAGGACACAGCAAACCACGACAAATTCCACGACTCTCTCGTCACGGAGCGGACGGTGTGGCAAGGCCTGGACCCCCGCTGCGGCCCCGCCATGTCGGACGAGGCGATACTGGATGTCGCGTACGACATGCTCAAGGCGTTGGCGTATCTCCACGGACGGGGCGTGGTCCACGGCGACGTCCGGCTGCAGAACATTCTCCCGCTCCCCGCATTTGAGTCATCTTCTGACTCGGGAAGGGATGTGAGCTACAAGCTCATCGGCCACGGGCTGGTGCCCCACATCATCGACCACTTCGCGCGTCCTCCGCTGGCGTCCGTTGCCCCCGAGCTCCGTCGTCGTCGACGGTCTAGACAAGGTGCGTATAAGCCGACGACGAGGAGCGATGTGTGGATGCTGGGGCTGGCTTTGCGCGAGTTACACGATGCTGCTGCTGCGGCGGCGGCGGCGCGGGGACGGCCCGGCGGGCTGTCGAGGTCGGGGTCGACGGTATTTGCGGAGAAGGAGACGGAGGGTGGGTTTGAGGGGTTGGAGGAGCGTGGGGGTTGCAAGTGGCTCCATCACACGGCTTTGGAAAAGCTCTTGAAAGAGATGTTGGACACGAACCCTAGGAAGAGGCCCACTGCGATGAACGCTCTTGTGTCGATGGCCGAGATGAAAGGCGCGAATAGTGATGTAAACTGGGTCACGTGGGAGACGAAACCCGTCGAGGTTGCGGTCGACAATGCGAAGAGGGAAACGAGGCGGCGATGGTGGGTCGGACGGGTGTGGGAGAGGCTGCACAAGGCTGTCTTCGCGGCTTTGGTGCTCATGTTCACGATTATCTTGAGGCTTGTCTGAGCTTTCGATGCTTGGCCCCTTTACTTCCGGAGTTGGTAGGGTCGCTGGGAGGACATTGTCTATATTATCTGTGAGCGTCATGAGCACAGCGTTGTTTTGAATTGAAGTTGGTGTATTTTCCGTCACCTTCTTGGCATTATGTGTAACTGAGTAACACCTTGCTGCTCGGTAGAGGCCTCTGTGTGAGTGATGGGAGTTGGACTCCGCTAAGACGATGACCTCTCCCGAGTATGTCTGGTCGCCTCAACATCGAGAATGACTGTCAAGGCCAGTGGTTCGGCTTTCTGTGTGTCGTCACACCAGCGCCGTTCCTCTTCAAGCCGCGCCAATCACGTCACAAACCGAGCGTCTTTCCTAGCGCCCCCAATCTTTCTTGTCGCATTCCATCATTCATGTGGCCCAGTGACGAGACATTTCGCGCTATTTAGCAACTGTAGCAGCTTTTTCTTCATCGATCTGACTTTGGCGCGCCGTTCTCTGATACCTTGGAGACTGCAAGGAACACACCAGTAAGTCGAGCGGAAGAAGGGACAAATGAAAAGACCAGAGGGAAAAAAGGACGGCAAAGAGAAGGACAGAGCGGTCCCAGGGCGCGCGGTGCCTTGTGCATAGACTTCTCCGGGGAACGAAGCCGCATCCAGGGGCGAGCTTGTCTCGCACCCGCCCATCTGCCCCCCTGTCTGTTCTTGCCGTTGACTCCCTGCGCAACGACCGGTCAATGTGGTTGGTGATGGAGGTGGTGGCATCATTGGGTTTGCCGTCATACCGGAACCTCCCAACCTCCATCTGTCGTCGTCCATTTGCAAGCTTGAGAGGAAGCTAGAAAAAATGACTGACACTGGAACTAGACTAGCGGTTGTGCTACGGAAGGGAAAAAATAGAATATGAACCATTCCTTCTAAATGAGATCAAATTCCACCTCGGATCGGGGTCATCGTACCCCCGTGGGTTGGTCATCTCTCTGCCTTCATTCGTAACGTGAAATCCGCCTCATCTAACACTCAGACCATCCGATCAACGCTTCACCGGCCCAGGCTCTACACACTCCTCAGAGACACGGTAGATCGCCCAGCGTATCGTCAGCTGCATCCTAGCAAAACTCAGCGTATGTGACTTACTTGAAAGGGAACACGATAGCACTCATATAAGCGACATCCTCGCGGTTCACTCACCTTGCCAGAGTGGAAACCGAATTTCTCGATTTGTCTCATTTCCCAACCGGCGTCTCACGAGAGTCCAATCTGTCCAGCACTGCCTCGACGAACACCGACACGCCGGGTTGCCCCCCCGCTCGGACAGAAAACGCCAGACTCGAAGAGTCCGGGCTCTGATACCGGGGAACTCGAAGCCCAACCCGTCGAAGCTCTCACGCCGCACAGACGAACAAGTCAGGAACAGGGACCTTTTTCTTTCATACATCTAGTACTGGCGAGCCAGCCCTCGTTTGTTCATGAGAAGGAGCTCTCTCCTCCTGCCCTTTTTCTCCGACAAGGGGAGGTCTCTTTTGGTATATACGGACGAAGGGTTCGGCAACGGCAAAACACTTCAAAAAAAAAAAAAGCATCTCCACAACCTCAACACACGACAGTCTCCCGATCTTCAAAAACCCAACAAACCACCACCACCATGCCTTCCCGCCGCCGCTCCTCCTCAAGCTCCTCCTCTTCCTCTTCCTCCTACTCCCGCTCGCGCTCATCGTCCGCCGGCCCTCACCCCCGAAACGCCCCCCGTGACCACGGCGTCCCGCGCCCGCAGAAGCCTAGCTTCAAGACGACGGCCGTCATCATCGCGGCCATCGCCGTGGCCACCATCTGCATCCACCGCGTCTGGACGAAGCGGCGTTCCTCCCGCCAGGGAAAGGACCCCTGGGAGGTCAACCCGGGTCGGCGCTCCGTCCGCCGGAACGTGGTCCGGGACAGGCACAACGGATATATTGACGAGTGCGTTTACGAAGAGCGGAGCAGCCGTCGTCGAAGGCTGCCGGAGAGGGAGTACTACGATCAACAACACCACAACAGCAGCCGCGGCGGCGGCAGGAGATCGAGGTTCTACGCTGGCGAGAGCGATGGGGATTCGTACTATGAGTCGGGCTACTGTCGGCCCCCGAGCACGCAGTTTGTGAGGTCGAGTATCAACGACCGGCGCCCACGCAGTTTGGCGGCGGCGGAGGAGGAGAACGTCGTTCCCGTTTTTGGGGCCCCGAGGGATGAGGTTGTGAGGTACGAGAAGGCCCCGACTGTGCGGTCTGGTGCGGAGAGTAACCAGCGACTGTTCGATGAGGAGAACAGGTCGAGGAGGCGGGTCGAGGGCGCGGTTGAGGATTGGAGCAGCAGGGGGTCGAGACGGCTACCTTCGCCGGTCGATGATCGCAGGTCGAGGAGGACGTCTGAGTACGCTTGATGTGGAAGCCAGTCTCTTTTTGACTTTCCGGCCAAGCGTGTATTTCAACCAGTTCAATTGCATCTAGCCGTGTTATCTATCGACCATATGCTTCACGTTCTCATGCCCTCCCCTGCCTTCCCAACCCCCCAAAGCGGAAGCCCTTGCCTGGCTGCCCATATAACCTTCGTTATGTTCGTCTACTCTGCACCCGAGGTAACAACCTCCCCGCTCACCATAGGAACCTCGAGACTCGAGGTTGGAGTAGCGGTATCACCAGTGTTATCGCTAGGAGCCACACTCGGAGGTCGTGGCATCAGGCGCATCTCTGCATCAACGGCCGCCTGCCATTCCTCTCCTCCGGTCCGCATCACGAGCGGCGTGCTCAGCTCAGCAGAAAAGTAGCTCTGTCTGCGAGTATTGCCGCGCGCCACACCCTCTTGGGCCGAGAGTGCGCTTCGAGTGCTTCGCATGCGCTTACCAGGTCTACCACCCTCGCTGAGCAGAGTGCTCCTCTGTTGCCGCTCCTGAAGCAGACGATGGTCAAAATCGACTATACCGCGGACGTACGGTGCGACTTCGAGTGCGATCATCCGCATCGTTCTGTCAAACACTGATGGTTCGAGGCTGGTAGAAATGCTTGGCGCTGCTCTCTCAGAAACAGCGATTGGGTCGAAGGCAAGACTCATGTCGTATCGCGAGATGGTTGTGTTCGTCCTCGATCTGTTGAAAGACTGCCGCATTCGCTGGATTGCCTTGTTCTCTTGAATGCAATCCATGCTGACCGTAGGCTCCGCACTCCTTGGAGCCGTCCGCAGGATCTGACGGGCAGCAGATTTGAGGCTAGACGCAATAGCGGTGGCTGTGTAGGTATAAGTCGTAAGCGGAGGCGCCTCCAATAGTCGCCGTCCAATGATGTAGTCATCGCGCGCCTTGTTAGGAATGTCCGGCTGCGTAGGGTCGAGAGGTTCCTATATATAATTAGTTTGGTTTTCCTAATCGAGCTAGGTTACGCACCTGATATCGAAGTCCATAATCACCGCTGGAGCAAATATCAGCTGCACTCATGGCATCAGAAAAGTCCGAGAAGACTTCTAATGCTGTAGCTCTGTCTCCAGCGGAAAACGTCTGCAAGCTGTTTGCCCATGATACCATATCAAGAGAGTCATGCCAGTTGCCCAAGTCCCATCCCAAGCCCCGCCAGCATTGTGTCATCAACTCCTCTTCAGCGGCGCGTGGGCTGGAAGTGACTACTGGATCACGGCTAACCCAGCCCATTCCTTCCAAGTAGGTGCCTTCACTGACAACGCGTACGACATCGCCATTCTCATCCTCGTCACAGCCCTTGGGCCATCTTGGGTAGAACCAGTCAAAGCCGCCGCGTCGATCACCAACCCCAAGCTGGCACCAGTAGTTAAGCTCCATCAAAGAGGCTCGGAGGTCGTTGCCCTTTGACTCATAAAGTGCACTAACTGCTGCGCGTTGAAGAGCATGACCCTCGTTGGCAGCAATAAGAAGTAGTGCATCTACTGCCAAGTCCTCAGGTGGAGGTGTGAAGCGAAAGATACCGTAAAGGGTGAAGTTGTGAAAGGGAATCAAAGTCTCATCATTGCAAGTCATGACAAATGGTCGCTTGGACTGAGCAATCAAATTCATGATTGTTGCCCAGAACTGCTTGTCCTCCTCATAAAGAACGTCAACCTCCTCAAGCAGAATCAGAGACTGCTTCTGACTTTGAGTATTTGCCTTTGCAGACTTGGGGGTTTCAGTTGCCTCTTCAACCTCTGGCTCATCAACCTCAAGCTCAAGCTTTGGCTCAGGGTTCGATTCAGGCTTGCTTGCTGTCTTGGGTTTGAAGAACGACATCATTGTGCCTTGTTTGCCTGATTTGATGTCCTTGGTTGTTTCGTCATTTGCTTTAGAAGCATCTTCCTTTCCTTGGCGATTATGTTGGACAAGATGGTTCTGTGTCATGTCTCCCACCTTCTCCATGACATCTTTTCCGGTGCGGCGACAGCTGGCATTGACCTCGAAGATCTCAAATCCAAGTTCTTTTGCAACGGCGTATACAGCGGCAGTCTTTCCGGAACCATGAGGACCGCTGAGGACGACGGCATTAGTAAGCCGACTCATGTCTTTGCCGATGTCTTTGCGAACCACGGTATTCTTAGGGGCGCCCTGGCTTTGCATGGGGAGCCAATCGGCCTCGTCATCATCAGACATACTTGGCAAAAAGTCTGCCTCGTCGCCATCTGGGACAACGAAGTCATCCAGCTTGTTGCGCTTGCGCTTCTTCTTGGAGGCTGAACCGAACTTCGCGCTGGACGTCTTCTGGTCGGCATTGGCTACACCAGTGTGAACAGCTTGGATCGTGAGTGTTCGCAGCCATTCTTTCAATAAGATGCCTTCGTTGCCGCTTTGAAGTATTTCCTCGGCAAGGACCGGCGCATACTTTTGCGCCCAAGTCAGCTCTTCACACTGGGACTTGTCGTACGCCGAGAGGTTGGTTTCGAGTGAATTATAAAGCCGTGCAATCGCTGGATGGGGCTTGCGCTTGGATGCAGTTAATACTTCGTCATCGCTGTCTTCAGGACCTTTGCCTAACGGCAGACAAGTCCGCAATTCAGGCTTAATCCTCGACCTCAGTTTGCGACCACTCTCGAAGTGCTTGCCTGGAAGGCGAAGTTCGGGTGGCGGTGGCTGAAAGTCGTCGTCCGTGCTCTCTTGAATAGCCTTCGTTATGTTCAGAGTATCCAAAGAGTTGGCAAGCTGATCGATGACGGACTCGCCGGGCATGACCTTCGTTGTTTGGCCTTTGGACTTGCGAGATGATACCTCGAGATGACTCAGAGCCGTTGACAACTGGTCTTCTTCAGTCGTCAAACCTCGGACGTGCGCCATGCCCTGGGCTGGCCATGCTGGATGACATGAGCCTGGCACCTTGAGGCCCATAGATCGCATCCCGAATTGTAGAACCTTTCCGGACATAGGCACAGACCGTTGTTTTTTGGGAGAGCAAGGCGTAGAACTGAATACGGTTTGCCTAGGTTTCGGGGCGACCACAGCGGGCGCTTCTGTTTTGGCAGCGGCTTTGGATTTCCCAAGAAACAACGGATGAGTGTCCTTCGGCTTCGACTTGTCTTGGAGGTTGCTTGCAGTGGCACGCGGCTTCTTGGGGGGAGTCTTCAACTTTGGACTGGATTTCTTCGAAGATGGGCTGGCGAGGATCTGCAGAATCTTCCGACCAATGCGTGCTCGAGACTCTGTATCATAACCGTACCTAATAAGTACGATGCGAGATGGCTTAGCAGGTGACTTAGAAGACTTGGCCCCTTTGGAAGCCTCCGCAGGAACTGGTTTGGGCTTTGGAGGTGACCCAATCGTGCCCGTCTTCGGGTTGAATTTGAGTACTTTCGTGGGCTTTGGTTGTTGCTCTTTTGAGATATTTGGGGCTGCTGAAGGGCCGAGTCCAAACGCGACTTCTGAATTCGAAGTGGCAGGGGCTTGTGGTATCGCGAGGGAGTTGTCTGGTTCCATAGTTGGCTCGGGAGGGGGCGTCCGCGGTGCCTCATTGGCGAGTTTGGTTGCTGGCGCGCCATTATTCTTAGAAAAATGCTTCGCTATGCCGCTTGTCGTCCCGGTGGGCTTCTTCCTTGGCCGACCTCTCTTCTTCCCGGAGCTAGGCGCACTGCCACCAGTCTTCTGCCTCTTACGGTCGCGTTCGCCGTCCTCCACATCTGAAGACTGTAGTTCAATGTCGCTCGAGGCTTGTTGAGAAGTCCGGTTCTGCTTTCGGGGCTTTCCAGGCTTTTCCTTCAGAGTCTTTTCGTCCAAGATTGAGGCGTGTTCGGCAGCATTCGACTTATCTGCCGGGGGTTCGGTGGTCTTGCCGGCAACAAAGAATGGATGAAGTTTCTTATTGGAGACGTCCAGCGCTTCGGAGGCCATGTTGGCTACCATGAGAGTTCCCATGGGACCATGCGGTGCTGCGAATGATTTGTCAGTGAACCCCAAAGGCATTGTGGTTTTGGAGGACATTAGGGCGTACGCTGCAGCCGTCGCGCCTTCAAATTACGTCAGAAGGCATGCGACTCGGTAAGAAACTTGCAGATATAGTTGAAAAAGGGAAAGAAGTCTTCTGTAAACAGGTAGGTTTTGTTTTGAAGACTTTCGTGTCTTACTACCTCCTCAAGAGAGGGTAGGTGATTGATACGGTTTTGAGGTGGTTGAGGGATATGGGTTGGGTTGTCGATGTCGAGCATCACCAGTCGCGTGAACCGCGTAGAGGATTCCGGGAGCAGGAGCGTGTAGCGCGACTAGGTGGGTGCCATTAACATCCTGGATCCAGGGCTGATTCCTTGCTTATCGCTTATCGCTTATCTGGCTTATCGACATCGGCGGTCGGAAGTGGATAATCCGACACTTCGACCTCTGAAATGAAAACTTTCCGCACTGTCCTTACGCGGGAAACAGCTGGCTTCCTACCGTGCGATCTGAGCAGGAAATTCAGGTCGCACCCCACTACGGAAAGATCCTCCAACTTTTTTTTTCTGTTTGGGTTGAAGCCATCACTTACACGACAGGCATTGCAGGTTGAAACGAGCAATTGCAGCGGCAGTCGGACCTCGACACTGCCAGTAATTCATCCGAGTCGACGAGAAAGTGTTCGTCCCCTCGAAGTTAGAATGGCTCCTACCTTCCGCATCCACCGGCCAGATGTTTTGGCGTCGCTGCCGCGACCGCTCAACCACACCAAGGGCCAATACCACATCGGCGAGGTCTACACCCTGAAGGCTGGCTCTAAGAAGAGGAAGAGGCTGGAGGTCGTGGTTGGCGTCGACGGCGAAGCGGCAAACATCTACCATGTCAGTATCTTCCTCCTCCTTGCTTGGTGCTTTGCTAACCATCCCAGGTCCCTTCATCTGGTCTGCGAACTTCGTACCCCATCCCGCCTCAAGAGTCGTTTACTTGTGCGCCGCACTCAATTCGATACCAAGATGCGTCTGCCAACGGTCGCAACAACTATACGTATCTGTCTACCCAAGATTCAACTGGCGCAAAGGTTACCCTCTGCCGCGACGTTGTCGATGCGACTGGGAAGACGAACTCCACAAGCATTTCTCAGAGACTACAACACAAGTCGCCCATTCAACACCTCTTTACCTCCACCTCCACCGATACCATTCAGAGCGAACTGAAGAAATCAGACAAGGGCGACTTGATTGGTCTTTGCAAGGATGGACAAGTCGTCTGCTTCGGCGCAGAGGATTTGGAGCAAAAATGGAGCGCATCCTCATACAACTTATGCAGAGACTTGCTTCCGTCCTCTGTCGCGAAGTACGAGGTGGAGCATGCCCTCCACGCCAGTGCTTCCGAGGTCTTGAATGGGATTTTCCAGGGTAGACAGGACGCATTTGGCTCTTTTGGCCGCCGAATTGACCCCAAGACTTTCAACCCGGACGTTCTCGCCCTTATCGTCCGTGCGAACAGCGAAGGCACGACCTCGAGGTTCCTGCTTATTCTTGGCGTTATGCCTGCGGTCACTTCTCAGCCTTTGGTGCAGGTCCACACTACTCCTCTGCCATCTGAAGGGGAGCCTTCGACAGAGACACCCACCTACCAACTCCATCTTCAGTCCGGGAAACTCCTTCAGCTCGCGGGTTCCTTCCTTAGAACCTACGATCTCACTAGCGTCGTTCCCAGGCTCCAAGGCTTCATGAAGGTGGAAGACAAGACCTCCTTCCTCCAACTTTCCGAGCATTCGGTCCTTTGCCTAACTACGGGCTCCGTCAATATCCTCAATACTACGTACCGTTCGGTCCAAGCTACGACAACGGTTGAGTTGCCAGAGGGTCACGAGCAGCAAGCACCCAATCTGGTGACTTTCTTGTCTAAACTGGACATGGCCGTAGCAGTCGTCGGCAACACCTTGGTTTCCATCCAGATTGAGCGTCCCAGGTCTCACAGCAAAGAGGGTCTTCTCATCGACTCCATTGGCCGTGGATTCCCGAGGTCAGAGACCGTAGTTGCAAGCTTGCCCAAGCCGACTGGCAACAACGCCTTTGAGAATTATCTTCCCGGTACTCTCTCGGGAACTTACGTGGAGGAGTCTGTAGCGGACGTGGAAAAAGCAGACGGATTCAAGCAAGCTCACGACTGGAAGGGGTTCGAGGCTTTGCTAGCTCAAAGATTTGGAGTTGCCATCGACCAAAATGAAGACAGCGACAAGGCGCAGATCCCGGATTGGAAGCTGTTGGACCGTGCAGAGAATTACCCTGCCGTTGATCGTAGGTGGGTGCTGTATGCTATCACCAGGTTGTTCACGTTGGAGAAGCTTGGAGCTGCGGACTACGTCCTGCGATGCGACCTTCCTGACAGCAACGTCCTTCTCTACCTTATCTCGGCGGGCCATCTCACAAACGCCAACATGTCGGCGGCTTTCAAGGTTGAATTAGCCGAAACAACGACCCCGGCAACAATCATTGACAAGCTCATCGAGAGGCTCGTTCATATTGACCCTACTATGAGCCGTCTCCTCGGCTACGTCTATTCAACCAAGCTTGGTGAGAGGGAACTTCTCTTCGTTATTCGACTGATCATGCATAGTCTTGATCAACAATCCAGACTATTGCTGCCCGCGCCGAAGGAGATGAAGGAGGAAGATTACGTTGAAATGGAAATCGATCACCTGGAGCAGGAGCTCGAGCTGGCAGAGTACCACTTGGGAGACGACTCGAACATGCGCGCACGGGTGCTCACAACAGCGTTCGAGAAACTTGTCAGCTACTCTTCAGTTGCCGCAGTCCGCGCTCTCCGTGAGACCTACAACCAGACAGAGATTTTGTCCCTCATTCGTATTCTGCGAATTCAGCTCGTCGGCAGCGCCTGGACGTCAAAATACATCGTGGACACAACAAACTTCGACCTTGACGAGGAGACAAGGGCTCCGCCTGATGGTGCCATCTCGCTTATCGCCGAGCTTCTTTCCCGCTGTATCGATTCCGTAGGACCCAGCGGCTGGCTTACAAATGGTACTGCAGGCGACCAAGCTGATGCGGCTGAGTTTATCACGGCGCTGAAACTCGAGGTCAGTGCTGCTCTGGAGGGTCTGAACGATGCTAGCTACCTTACTGGGTTGGTCGGTGAGGCGGTTCAGTACGGCAGGGCGGTCTCTGGCAAGGCGGCAGGAGCCGCACGGGGACAGAGGCCCGTATCTCTTGATGTGGAAAACTCGTCTCGCCTACCTTTGGGCCTGGTGTCCAAGCAAAGCGTCTCCCAACACAAGGTTGTCTCAGGCGGTGAAGTTTTGGAGAGGACTTCGCGTGAGAAAGGACACCTGCTGAGTCAGAAGGTCAAGGCGTATTCCTTGGAGCGGATTGTCATTTGAGCCGCATGTCAGACGAGGACTTGTTCTACGAGAGGACAACAGCTACTATGTGTGATTATGGGATGGAGTTAGGGCTGAAAAAAAAGGGGCTTTGCGCGAGCTGTTGGTTTGGGGCAACGGAAAGCGCCCTTAAAGAGGCGGCAGTTGGCCATTGACGGCGGGAGAAGTAGAAGCAGAACGTTGAGTAGAGGATGACTCAGCGCACCTTGGAAAGATACCATGAACCGATACCGATGCTTACATTGGATGCGGTTACGGTCTGTGAAGCCAACAATTGATAGGTGACTCGACAAGCGCCCCACGAATTAGACCAATAAAGTTTGCATTCACCGAGCTCAGAAACATGATTGTCAAAAAGGTCAAACGGCAGCTGACATATCGACGAACGCAGGGCTGGCCTGACTGTTGTTTCCCTTTGGACACCAGACGAATCGGAACAGTAGAACTCTTCCGCCTGTGTGACACCATCGGCACAAAGAGCCAAAACCGTAGCTTATTCGAGAGTAGTACAGTGTTTGAAGGGAAGGTACTTTGATGCGTTGAAGTAGCGCTGTCTTCTCGGGAATAACGAGTTGGTATGAAGTTCAAGCGCGGCATTTACCCGCCCCAAACATTCTATTATCACAGACGTTCAAGCACCTCCAGGAAAGACTCTGACTCTTTGTCATTAATAATCCCAAAAGAGTCATGGACTGGACGTATTCGCAGTCCTCGGCGGCATGTGGATAGAGAACAGGGCAGCAGCGCGGGACAATCCCGTCAGAGCATATGCATCGAGGCCCGAGCTCCGTGAGACGGTGGATGGGTACACTTTTCAAGCTTCCCGTTGACATGAGCCCATCCCAAGGTCATTGGAAGATGGTGGAAGGGCGCGCGCGAATTGCTGCCTGGTAGTTAGGATGCCGAGGAAATCTGACAGCCTCACCGTCTCACGGTCATGCAGCTCGATGAGCCCAAGGGAACACAAAAGTGTGGGTGGTGGCTTAGCGATTCTTTCTCTCCTGGGGGCACAACCTGGAGGCACAAGCTGCATCCCATACACTCAACCAATGAGACGTCCCGAAGAAGATGCTAAACGGCATACTTCGTCGTCCGGCTGAGAGCTATTGCACATTCTACATGCATGCTTGCTGCGTACAGCTTCATCAACCCCGCTCTCTTGGCCATTTTCGGTGTAGTAGGCATGGCTTGTCGGGCAGCTTCTTCTGGTGCCTTTTTTGCCACCTATGTTCAGCTATATAGGGGTAATTATACTTTATTATATAAGTTTAACCTATATTATATACTCTACTATGTATAATATACTTTTTAGATACCTAGAAAGCTACTACTACCTTCTATTATTCTATGTTTATAGAAAGTATTATTAACTTTAATAGCTTTATAATAGAGGTTCTAAGAATCTTAGGAGTTAATATATAAGGTATATAATAGCGAAGTTAATTTAGTAATTTATTATAGATTAACTTTAACTTAATAATACTCTAGTAACTACTCCTTATTATAATAAAAAGTACTTTATATATTTAAAGTATTATTATAAAAGCTATAGATATTAAATCTAGGGAGTAAATTAACTTAGAAGTAACTACTCTTACTTATTAAGAGTAAGTTAATATATTCCTAGGTTAGGTCTAGGACTTATTATATAACTTAATAGTCTAAGTATAACTTATAATCTACTTTTTATAACTTTACTATATAAATACTAATTATAATAGCATTTAAAATAAATAAAGTTTTAATTTACTAAAGAAGGTATTGAGTTCGGAATTACGCCGCAGCCCCTTCGCAAAAAGACTACAACAAATTCACCCAGTTCGCAGGCACAATTCGGGAAACACTATATAGGCATTTTGACCTATACCCTCTACTAGTTAAGGAAAACAATATATAAAGAAGGTATTTAATAGGATCTATTATATAATAAAGTAAGGAGAGTATAAGGAGTATACTTATTTAAGGGTCCTTAAGGATATAATAATTTACTATAAATACTTTATAAAGGTTTAAGGCGTTATTAATATATAGAACTAGGCTAGTAAGTAGCCTTATTAGTATTAAGGAGATAAGGGTAGTAGTAGTAGTAGTAGTGCTAAGCTATAAAGGAAGCTAGGTTAGTGGCGCGAAGTTTCTCTGAAATATATACTTGTAATAACACGTACCCCCCGAAGGGGGTATCGGGCAGCTTCTTGCAACGCCATTGCTGCAGAGGCAGACCAGCTCGGAAAGATTGTCTGGCCCATCGTCCTCGAGATGCGCAGAGAACAGTCTACGGAAACATTAAACTTATGTGATAAAGTGTAATTACCCCTATGTGGCTGAACATGGGTGGCAAAAAAGGCACCAGAAGAAACATATTTTCTCCTACTCGAGCGTGATGTCGAGACCATGTGAAGCAAAGGCGAGCAGTATTACTGTACAATAGTGGAGGTGTTCACGGGAAGTTGCATGGATGAAGCTGGCAGTGCATGTTGCGCAAGGCCCAATCATGCGCCACCTCACTACATCGAATAGGGCGGATAGAGACCGAAGTAGAGGAAGAAACTCATGAGAACACCACGAGAGTTTGTTGGCAAGGGCCCGTTCAGACGGAAATATCGGCAAGTATGGTTTTCCATGTCCATCATTTGCCGTAAAGCACCACTGACAGTTTCGAAAAACGTTCTATCAGCAAAAGCCCCTTCGTACGCGAACGGTTCGGGTACTTGCGGGACCTGTTCATTGTTTCCTTAATGCACCTGGGTGAAAGATTCGAAACGGAAAGTACTGACTAACAACAGCTCAGGTCTGATGCCACACTCTTCGTAATAGCGGAAGCAGCCAAGGAGACCCTTGGAGGAATGGAACGAACGAATTTAATCAGCCAAAGCTTCTAGAAGGCCCTGCCTCGCTCTAGCGTCATTTCCGTGGGTGCTCATGAACCGACAGCAGCGAATTCCAAGACGAAGACGGACGAGCGACTTGCTGCATGACCAAACCAAGAGGGGGAACAAACAGCTCCATGTTTCGCCCCCCGTACATGCAGTCAACTATCTGCAGCAGCCGGCGCGTGCAGAATCTCCACCTTTGATGGATTTTCTCCGAATACTGCGCGAACGAGAAGGAAACAAACGCCCAGTCTTCGCTTCGTCTCAATAACTTTTCTTTGGGACCGTAAACCCGCATTGGACACTCATGGAAGGTCTGCTGCAGCTGGTCGTTCGTGTTGTACATAAAGCAGTGTGGGTAGCTGCGGGGCCAAGCAGGGTTCTGCTTTCTCTTTACTGACAGCGGACTCGTAGTTTGTCGTTCTGCCTTGACACACACTCACCCATTCGCGAACGCCTCGAGGGCGTTCTTGATCCGCCCGCTGTCCATTCCTCATTGAGGCTTTGGTGCGGGGGCGCCGTGCTGTAGGAAGTGAGAGAAGAGGTCATCGAGGTGGGCGCCTCTTCGAAGTTGGAGTTACCAGGCGGGTGGCGCATGGTGGAAACAGGGCCATCCCAGCGAGCAGGGGGTGAGACCCCAGAGCTGCCACGCAGGAATGACGATGCAAGAAATCGAACCCTGGAGAGACATGTCGGCCCTGGTCACTCAGCAGGACGGTGGTGATTGAAGAGTTGAACATTAGCATACAGCCTTATGGAGAAAAGACATTTGTTCGAAACAGACGGTGGCTATTTCAGGATGCGTGGTTATGAAACTTGCTTTGAGGAATAAATATCTTTGATGAATTGAGTCGCTATTTCCAGCTGCTGAATGTGGTCGTTGTGACCTCGAGTGTCATCTTCATTAGCTGTGACCGAGCGCTGAATGAATGACCGACTCGACCTTAGGTCTAAGGCGAACCAATATAATATGACTGAACAAGGGAGTAAGTGGCGGAGACATCCCCAGGTGAGTGAGTGAGTGAGAGGTATGGAAAGAGATGAACGTCTGAGTTCAGCGTCTTCTGGTCTATTCGGGCGCTAAGCTCAGCCGGGCAGAAACCGGTGCCGATCGCAGCAGTCACTGGCCACCACCCCCTTGTCTCGTCTCTGCTTAGCCCCCGGACGGTATGATTTCATGGATCACGTCACCGACAGAACTCTCATCCTTTTTCATCCCACCTCCGATTCCCTTTCAGCTACATCCAGGGTTAGGAATTAGTCAGGTTTAGTCAAAAAATTATTCAAATTAGTCAAAGCTTTAGTCACTATATAGAAGATATAGCTAAAATTATAAAAAATATTTTATTAAATACTAATAATAGTTATATATACTATATATTTTTACGAGATTTATATTAGTAATATATAGCCTTTTATTCTAATTATTAAGTAGATTAGTCACTTTTTAATCACTTTTAAGAAAAATTTAAGACTAATTTGACTAATTATAGTTTATATATTATAAATATGATATACTTAAGAATTAAAAGCTATATATATTATATTTAATTATTAAACTATATAGTTATAAATTCATTTTATCTATTTTATCTTTATATTATATATATATATATTTTCAAAAAAGTAGTATCTTTTGACTAATTGACTAAAATCGTGACTAATTCCCAACCCTGGCTACATCACAGCCCAGCACCAGCACCGAGCAGTAGTGTAGCAAGTCATCAGCCCTGTAACAGCCGGCACCACCAGAAGAAGCAGCGTGCTTCCTCCCTCGTGCCTCGACATCCTTCCTTCTGGTGCCTTGCCTGCCTGGCTAGGCCTCGCTCGACTTGACCTCTACTATTTCCCAGCAGATGAAGCAAGTACCTACCTACATCTGGAAAACTTCAGACACCAGCGCAAGCAGCGCTCAAGCCTCTCGCACCACACCATCGTTTGTAATTGGAGCGACGTATTGGAGGCCCGCTGCGCCGATCGGCTTCCATTATTCGTTCTCATGTCCGCGAAGACAACAGATTCTCCAAACGACATCCCCATTGAGAGCGTGGGAGTCCGTCAAGCCCTGTAAGACCGAGAAAGTACCTCACCTCGCCTTACATACGTCCTTACGTCGTCGTTTCTCGTTTGGCTATGCATACTCTCCCCCCCACCTCCCAAACCCAAAGCGACGTGTCGTGTACTCGAGGAGAGTTGTACCTTGCACCAGACGAGGTACAGGCTGACCACAAGCAGTCATGCCCATGACCCCAAGTCACTCAACCTTAGTGACAAGGTCTCCGCCCTCAACTGGGGACGGGGTCGATGACAATATCCCCGGCCTGGCCTTGGACCTTGTCTCTCGCGTCTGCAACATTAAGGTCTTGGTTTGTGATTTACTAACTCCCACTTGCCATTGTTTTCACATTACACGACCTGACCTTGCTCTCACCGAGCCTCTTTCGCTGTCGCTGTCACTATCATTGCACTATACTGGGTACTTTACCTTCGTCCTCGACATATCAATCACCACACCTCGCTCTCTCTTCCTCGTTATACATCATCCACCACCCATCCCCCCTCTCTCCTCCTCATATCCCATTCCCTGCCGAACCATCTTCCAGCCTTTCCCTTTTCAAACCCTCACACCTCCGTCACCCACGTTCCCTACCACCCCTGGCACCTCACTCGAGACAAGACCCTCTGGCCTCTCTTTTGATGCCACATCTTTATAGCTATTCCTGACTTCCATCCCTTTCCCTGATCTTAAACTGCCCTCCATATTGCGCACACTGGTCGATCCGCCCTCGCAGCTTCTCAACGCATCTCCCGCCTACCCGCGGCCGGTGCAGCTTTAGTAGAAGATCCTTCAGTCTCCACGCCATTCTCTGTTGCTTGGTCTCACTCACAACCAATCTCACTACCAAGTAGTACTCTCACACACAAACACTCGCTCGTCATCGAGCACATACTACCAAACTACCAAATACTGATCACAACCACGATTCAACCGCCGCCATGAGCAACGGCACATTCCCCAATATCGGCGCTGTTGATGCCTTCGCGCGCGCCCTGTTCCGGCGCGCAAAGGCAGCAGGCCTGGAGTTCGCAGACATCGCGATCGTCGTTCGTCGTCTGCACACAGTCCTGAAGCACCTCAAGGTGGAAGCCGAGGACCCGGATTCGCTCCTCAACTCCTCCGGCGCTGCTGTTTACGCTCGCCAGCTCACACCACTCATCGAGGATTGCGACTTCGCCCTGAAGCAGCTCGACACCATCCTGGAGAAGTACGGCGGCGTGGACCGTCTCGAGGAGCGCGAGCGTGACATGGTCGACATGGTCCGCACCAAGCTCGCCAACCAAAATACAAACATCGACATGTTTCTAGACACCGTCCAACTGCATAACCCCACTAAGGCGCAGCGCGTCGTCGACGAGCAGGGCGGCAACCTCGACGCCATCAAGGACAAGGTCGACGCGATTGCCGCTAGACTCTTCGCTCGCAGAGACAGCGGCATCGGCGACGACGAGGAAGATCTCTGGCAGCAGTTCAGGTCGGAATTAGAAAGTGAAGGGTTTTCCAAGGAAGTCCTCCGTAAAAATAAGGTATGCTCACATACCAAACCCATAAACCCACATATTTCCGTCCTATCGCATTCAACGAATGAACATCCGACTGACTACTTACACAGGAGGTCCTCCGCGCATACATCCGTGAGCTGGAAGAATCAACCAGCAACGACGCAGCGGCGCCCCCTTCCGTTCGTGGCCTTCTCGCCCAAGAACGCGCCCAGGATGGAGAGACGTACGGCTCCTACAACACCTCCAGTCGTGCAGCTGACCCGCGCACCTCCGTACCCAACATGCCGAACCAATTCAGCACTCTTTCGACCTACGACCATGACACGGACGACGAGCACAATGATTCTTTCGCTCTCATTTCCACCCGTGACCTGATGACCATGGACCATCTCAACACGGGTATGGACAACCTACGCATCGCCGCCACCGCGCCGCTTCAAAACTACAGCATCTCTCCCTCCTCCGCCTCTCCCTCAACCCGTTACCTCCCTCCAGAGGTCGCCAGCAACCTCGGCGTCTCACCACGCTTTGTACCTCCAATTCCCGGGGCCACACCTTTCGGTGCCTCTCCGCGTACATCGGCATGTCGTCTCGCCCCAGACCGTTATGGCATGGAAATTCCCCTCGAAGCCAGGTGGACCCGTATCCGTCGAGCTCTCGTCTCCCCAGAGATTCTCGAGCGCGCCGGAGTCCGGTACGAGGCACGCCCAGACTACGTCGCCATCCTCGGTGTCCTCACCCGCGAAGAAATCACCAAATATGCCCGCCTCTCCGCCGAGGCCCGCGCAGCCCGCTCAAGAAATGGACCGAACGGCAACGGCAACAACTCTAGCCCCCCGTCTAAACGTAGAAGCAGCGATTCTCGCGGCGCCACCTCCTCTTCGGACGATGTCCTATGGGACTCCTCCGACGCCTCATCAGACGCAGGCTACGACGGCAAGAAGCACCACTTCATCGTCCCTCCACCGACCGATAAGGAAAAGGGCACTTCCCCGGCCGCCACCGTCCAACCCAAGCCCATCCTCAAAAACAAGAACGAGAACCACGTTCGCTTCGACTCGGAACCGCATGAAGTCGGCGCCACCCCGCGCTCCCACCGCGATGATCGCGATGACCGCGACAGGGAACGCAGGCGACGACCGTCTCGCAGAGAACACAGAGACTACGACCGGGAACGCGAACGCGAGCGAGACTACCGCGAGCACCGCGAGCACCGCGAGCACAGGGATCACCGGGGCGACAGAGACACCAACAGGGATCACTACCCGCGCCGTCACCACCGCGACCGCACGGATCGCGAGAGGAGAGACAAGAAGAAGGCCTGGGGCGAGACTTTGGGCGCCGTCGGTATCGGCGGCGCCGCGGCAAGTTTGCTGAGCGTGCTCACTGAGGCTGCCTCCGTGTTGTAGTAGCGTCAAGGCACACCGAATCGAACCTCAAAGTCTGAAAGTCTTGTAGGATTATTTGTCACGGAATACTTTGTGCCGTCGTCTGTTTCCAGCTGTTGAGAGCAAAGCTTGCCATTTTCGGGGGTTTTTTCTTCTCTTTTTTTTTTTTGGTCTACATTACTGCTTTCTTCGTTTCGGGGCTGCGCCCAACATACATCATTCGACAGATCGGAATAACAGGACATCCAGATGAAGTGAGAAGGAGGGGAAAAGAAAGTCAGGACAAGAGAACACACACTTTTCACAAAACACCATATATAACAATCTTTCATTTGTCACAGTTGAGAGAGGGGAAAGGGAGAGATGCGTCGATGATACCCGTACGCTGGGGGGCAGCAGAGTGGATGAAAGCGGCCGCCCCCGCTTGTAAATGCACGTGTCTATGTATATTTGTATACGAAATCAAGATACCCAAGAAATTGAGATGCAATTGTTTTCTCATGTTATAAACAACTCTTTTATTTATTTATCTGAACCGTTGACGTCATCATCCATGTCTGTCGTGTTATGCAATGCTATGACTTCAACCACACGCAATCCAACTCCCGCCCCTGACCCAGAATCAATCCTATCCAGCTCGTTATCTCTGTGTGTGTGTGTGTGTGTGTATTCATTCATGCTTGGCGGGCCAACACCAATTTCAAAAGTTCTTGCGGGTCTGCCGACGGGGTAATCTGCCAACCTCGCCCTCGAACTCGAACCCTCCAATCTTGGTCGTGGCCCTGGACTGAATGGTAGTGGTAGCCAGCGGTTTGGGGTCCTCGCCGAGCATCTTACTCATGATCTTGGCCCGGTGCTCGGCCCCGGGGTCCTGATACTGGATCTGCGTGGACGGCGGTTCCTGCTCCTCCCGCTGGTCCTTCGCGGGCCGACCGAAGGAATCCAGCTCGGCGCTGCCGCTGGATGCTGCCGAAGCGTTGCTGAGGACGCGGCCCAGGGGACGTTGCCTCTGGCGTCGAGGCGGCTGCTCCTCGACGCGGGGCGGGAGCACCTCTCTCCCCAGCGCCTTCGTCTCGATGAGCGTGGTGAGCTTCGTGGACAGGTCTTCCTTCTCGGCGGCCTTTTGCGCGTCGCGGTCGGCTCTCAGCTGGGCTTCCACGTCTTGCTTGGCTCCGCCGATGTCTTGGCGGTACTCTGCGATCCCGTGGAAGCATTCGTTGCGAGTCTTGGCCGTTTTCAGCTCGTGGTTGTACTCCATCTGGGCCTCCTCTTTCTCATTGTTGTCCACGTTTTCTAGGAGGTGCCGGCGCTTTTCGAGTGCTGCCGCTGTGTCGACTTGTACCTTGTTTTGGTCTTGGACATCCCCTCGCTGTTGCGCGATGATTTGTTCATCTACCACGACTTCTCGCATGCGTCCGTCGTTGGCGTCCATCCTTTGCTTGGCCTTGCCATTGAGCTGAGCCTGGCCGGCAATCTCATCACCCCTCGATGTCCAGACTCGGGATTGCCGTCCATTCTCGAGCGCGAATAATCCCTGCGCTTCTGCCTCCGAAACAGGGGTTGCGTCCATACTGTCGGCCACGCTGGTTGTCCTGGCCAGCTTCTGTTTTGCCGTTCGGTCTGACGCAGCCGACTCGTTGCGCCGGTGCGAGAACGAATTCGACAACGGCGCAGTAACTGTGCCACCGCCGAAGCTGTCCTGTTGGTGGGTCTTTGCGGTTTGGAATTGGAAGGACGCGGCTGAGTCTTCTTTCGTGGCCGTCTGCCTTGGTGCGGCGGACTTTTGCTGTTGTTCATGTTGGAATGCCGTGGGGTCGATTCCTGCGACTGACGTATGCCTTGACGCAGGCTTTTTGGGCAAATGAGGGATGGGTTCGGAGCGCGTTCTCTGAATGGGCTGCTTGGTACTCTCCTTTGGTTGTTCCTTCGCTCTTGGCCTGGCGTTCAACACTGGGTTCTGCTTCAGTTCGGGAAACATGAAGCCTTTAACTGGAACGGTGTGGCCTGATGTAATGCTGTCCCAAAGCCAGTCTGAGCTGACGATGGGAATTTCATTGTCGGAAGCGAACTTGATCTTTTCTTTACGTGTTTCCCCGAGAGACTTGCACACTAGGATCGAGGTCGCTTCATTGAGCCTTGCGGCGTACTTGGCGCCAATTTGACTGACGGCCTTCTCCACGTGGAGAAGATCGATACCGGTGAAGCCTGCCGTGCATATGGATAAGTCCTCGAAGCCGGACATGGGAAATTTGGGGAACGGCCGGCCAAGGGCGTGGGTATTTGGGTCGCAAAGAGCCTTGTTGTGTATACATCGCTCGATGAAGAATTCCGTCACTATCTGAACCTTGTCAATGTGAGCATTTGGTATCTGAAAATGTGTTGATGGCTGAGATTCTTGCGGGACGATGAGAAATCTGCGCGGTGGTCTCGCCCCGGCAGCGTCTGCGATCACCTCTTCGAGGGTGCCGTGTGTCTTTCCGCCGAGGGAACCTATCGTCTCGGCCAGGATCTTGGACTTCCACGACTCAAAGCCCGCCATGAAAAAGTGACATGCTGAGAAGATGCCTTCGTCTGGCGCGGGTTGCACCATGGCGTCGTGTACTCCAGAGTCCTGCACCTCGATCCGCTCGCTCCTCTGAGGAGCGGAGGACTCTCCGGAAGGTTTGGGTCCCAGAATATCGCCCCATAGCATGTCGCGCTGACTCCCGAGCTTCATACTCGCCGTCTTCCTCAGCTTTCTTTGTCCGTCTTCCCCGACGCCGGATCTCGACCGCTTTCCGAGTGATACTCTTCTTGGATTGACTCTGTTCCACGCTCCTTGACCTTGTTCCTCTGGCGGCATAACTGGATCGAAACATTGTTCGTCGAGAATCATGCCGCGCTCGATCGACTGGTCCAGCCATGCTAGGGACACGGTACGGATGCCCCAGTTACGAGCAGCCTTGAACTTCTTGCCCTCCGGCTTGTGTACGATCAGGTGCGAGACTCGTTTCGTCAGGTCGCCTGTGTAAGTACCTCCGTTGTCCTGGATTCGGCCGATGATCTTGTTACGTTCTTCGGCTGCGCAGTTGTCAGATTCATGATGCTACCACCCCAATGAATGCACCTACGATCGTCGAAACCGGTCATGCACAGTAACAGGTTCCCTCGTTTCGCCTGGGTGGAGGCTGTCGAATCGGGGACCTCGCCGCACGACTCGAGGGGCTTTAGTTGGTGCTCTCGCTCTAACGCAGTGAAATCGATGTTGGCGTCGGCCATCCAGAGCTTCCCCACGGCGTCGATCCAGGTGGCATCCATGGCCTTGATATCGTTACGTTCTTTGGCTACATGGCGATATTTGGGGGTGTCGTAGTCGCCAACAACGAGATGGGTTACGTCGGGTGTCAGATCGTATTTGTGAATGCCGCCGAGCTCTTCGGTCTTTTTGGCGATTTCTGTCTGAAAAAATTGTCAGAGCTTGTGCGCGCAAGAGTTGCTGGAAGGCATGGCGAAGATGCCGGAGGGGCAAAAGGGCATCGCGACTTACTCGCTGGTCTGGCGGGATGCTTGTGCAGCACACGACAACGCCCTTGAAGGGACTCGCAGGGTCGATGGGCGGCTCGCTCGACTCCCGAGTGTGTGAAGAGTCCATCCTAGAGCATGTCGTTTGAGGGACGTCGCTGGGAGCTGCAGGTATGGATGTTGAGGTCGGCGTGTTTGTGTCGACGGATTCCTGAATCTTTGGATGGTCTCCAAGGGCAGCGGCGCGTCGGGGAGAAAAGTCGCGTCTGCTGCCTCTGGAGTCTGCCGGACAATAAAGTGGAATTTCATACGGCTTTATTGGTAGACGTCATGGCTCGTTTATGGGGCCCAGCAGTGACACAGCTGCCTGGAAGGCGCTTGTAGTGTCCAGTTGCTTTACAGGGCTCCTCAGTGAATCAGTCGCCGTATCCCGGCCCATTGTGGTCAACATTCTGCTTACTTGGGCAGTCCAAATCTAACCTGGATGCTTGGCCTTACCAGAACCTTGTTTGCACTCGGATTCACAGACCTTTTCAATTTCACCATTATTCATTTTTAGTGAAGCAAATTGATGAAGAAATGAGTGACATCTGTCCTGAGACTGGAAGCTAAGGAGGAAGGAAGGAAGTTGAGATGTACTGTGAGTGATATCCTACACGTCAAATCCGTGTTAGTCATGGCCAAGCTGATTGAACACTTCGAATGACAAGTTTAGAGAGCTAGAGTAATTGGGTGAATGTTGATGACATGGAAAGATGAAGGCTTCATGGCAAATTGCTAATCAATTGAATACGAATACAAAATGCTTGCAGATCTTCACAAAGGTAGTCCAAATTATAAATGCGCACTCCAGCATAAAGAAGGGTTGTAAAGTCTCAGTCAGGACTTCCCTCGATCAAAACTCAGCTCCAGGTCTGTCTTCAACTGAAAGCACCTTTTTGCCTCAGTAGCTCTCATTTGCAGAGCAAATCCCGTTGTCGAAAACCAACCGTCAATATAATATGCGCTTAATCACGTCTGAGCCTCAAGCAAGCGTCGACCAACAGATGTATCAGAGATGGCCATTACGCGAGATGTGCAACTTCAAGCCCTCACAATCATGTTAGCACCCGACTCTATTTCACGACGATAATTCATACTCTTAGTGTCACTTAGTCGGCAGGCCTCGGGTCCAGACGTAAAAATCTGAACGGTTTGTGAGTTGGAGAGAACCTAAAGCTTGGAAGCTTCCACACCTGCCTACCTAGGTGCCCTAAGGTGGCAAGGTAGCGAGCAGCTCCCCTTTACACGACGGGACGGGACAGGCTGCTTCAGATGGTATTAACTCCTCCAGCAATCGCTGCGATGTTCTCACCCAGCAGTTGTCCATGGTGCTGTACTACACCGAGAGGTTCAATGGAATCCTCTGGAATTCACATGGGTCTGCCAGTAATTGTTCGACTATGTTTGACCTGCCGAGTATTCCAACAAAAAGCGCTGAAGAGAACTATGGAGACAGTTACACATTAACATGACCCAGGTAAGGTATTCAAAAGATTTACAGTCCAAAATAAGAATAAACTTTCATCCCATTTTCTGGCTGACATTTTCTGCTGTGCAGTACCTAAGCCTTGTGCCTGTCTAAGGCGCCAAAAACCACGACGAAGGTGCCCCGCCACAGATCCGTAGCCGCTCTTACCCCACCATCTCAGCCTTGCTCCAGTTCTGCCTCTTCTGCCTTCCTTTAGAACCACCGTCATCTGCTCCCTTACCGACGACAACCGTTCAGACGTCCACCGACGCGTCACAGTCCTCCGCCTAGCGGCACCTCACACGACGCCTACGCAGCGTGTTCTCGACCCCCCGCCGTTCCTCGACTCCTCTGCAAGATACCCTTTTGTTTCGGCAGCTTCTTGTTGCGATTCCCCCTCCGTCGTTCACGAGGACGACTGCGTCACGCGACAACCCCAAATCCTCGCCGCACGATACCGAGCTCGACAGCGACCGATCCGAAAGCCAAGGTGAAGAGGAAAAAAATCAAAATGCCGCCCTTGTCGTCTTCTCAGAAGGCTATGACGACACAGTTCGTCCAGTTGACTGGCGCCAGTGACAGAACCGCGCAACGGGTACGTTCGAACGAAGAGAGGGAGACCTTTCCCGCCTAACCCTGTCTTTTCTTGCCGTCATCCTCCCAAGGGCAATCTCCCCACTTTCCTCAAAAACCCCCATTCATCGTCCTACCCGACATCCCAGGCTGTTCGCCATGTCCTTGGGTGGCGGAGAAACGTCGGGACCTGTCGTGCTCTGCGACATTGTGCTGCCATGCGCCATCTAAATGCAGCGCTTAAGTGGGCGTCCAGACGAACGTTCCCCTGGTGGAGGAGGGGGAATTCGTGAGAGGACGACGAATCGAACAAACGTTTGTGATTTGGCCATGAAGTTGCTGACAATGGAGTCGCCAACAGTACCTGAAGAACGCCAGCTACAAGATTAATGATGCCATCGATGCGTAAGTGAACCTGTCCATGTTCGACATGGCTTTCTCTCTTTTTCTCGCCGTCTCGATTTCGGTTTGTCTCGCTTTGCTGGTTCGATGCCTTTGCCCGGTTTCGCCGCTCCGCCGTGGCCGTCTACCACTCTCTAAAGTGTTTCCCGAAGCATCCATCAATCGGACTGGAGGGTGCGCCGGCCCTTCTCGGACAATTTGGCCTGTAGCGCAGCGCGCATGGATACGGACCGCCTCGGTACCTCCCTACCTTACCTCACTCGTCGTCGGCTCGGGATGGTTGAGATGCGCCTTGTGGGGGCCTGCCGCCCACGCGCCCCCTCGAACCGCTGCGTTCCCAGGGTTCACTACTGCTGCCGTTGCGCTGCGCTCGCTGGACAATGGCCATCTCGCAGCTACGAGGTCACAGTCCAATCCCCTTTTGGGTGCACATGCTGTCCACACAATCAAAAGAAAGGCCGAATCGACGCCGATGGCCAGTTGCTCCTGAAACGTTCAATCTGCACTTGAAATGCTCTTAAAGCGACGAACTGCCGTGGCAGCCGCCACTTGGGCCAATTTCGACCAGCCCGCTTTTGTCTTTCCGTCGACTTAGTTGGCACCAGCGCCTCACCTCACGCACTGGACTGGCTGCCACCCAGGTGCCACTCACTCGTGGCGATCACGACAGCTCGTTCAAAGGGGTCCCCAGTCAGCCGTTCTCGACGCCTTTCTGAGCCTCCCGCTGCGTTTGCACGTCGGCAAATAACGACAAGCATCCTTCCGTTGTCCAGCTCTCCATTCATATCAGCCTCGCTGCCGTTCAACCTACTACATCTCATGTACGGTCAACCCGGCGTTGAGAGTTGATATACATTCGACGCCGAGAACGCCCGCGTTTGCGAGAAGATGGGTTGGAAGGGGGTCAAGAGCGCTCTGCCTTCTAAAGGCATGAGCCTATTCTCGTCAAAACGGAAGTCGTCAAAGAATGGGCTTATTTGCCAAGAGAAAAACCATTCCGGGTATTACACTCATCCGGTGTTCATATCGGGCTCGTTGGTATCTATGAGGCCAAGAAGGGAAACGAGACATTCTGGGCAAAGTTGCCGGTGACATCTGTAGCTGATGAGACCAAACGAGACCTTGTTCTTATCTCATTCGCATCTCTAACATCACTTTGGCAGTGATCCTCAAGGGAATTACGAACTAATACGCATATCAACAGGTACTTCTCGGGGAACAGTGGTAGCAACACCCCCACGACTTCCGCACTCGACAACTCATTGGATCAAATGTTCGACAAGCTTCGCGGTAAGAACTGCGGAGCCTTATCTGCCTTGGCCTTGCTGACCGTTTTCAGATGACTCGAAGGATGAGAAGAACGCTCTCAATGTAGACTCAACGATGGCTTACCTCCAGGAACTGGGAGTCAACATTGAGAATGCTGAGATGCTTGTAGTCGCAGAACTCCTCCAGTCGCCATCTATCGGTGCGATCACGAGAAAAGGCTATGTCGATGGCTGGAAGACAACAGGGTATGGCTCAAGATTTAGATTTTGATCAGGAAAATTCGACTAATACCAAAATAGTTCTGCATCAGACGAGGCACACGCCACACACATCAAGTCTTTGGTAGGCAAACTTGCGACCGACCCTGCCTACTTCAGAAAGGTGTACCGCTACACCTTTGTCGCTAGCAAGGAGGAGAACCAGAAGGCCCTAGCTCTCGACGTGGCAAAGGTTTACTGGGATGTCCTGTTCAACCCCCCCGGTTGGCAATGGAAGACCAAATCCCGGGACTGGTTGCAGTTATGGAACTCATTTTTGGATGAGAAGTGGACACGATCTGTCAACCGCGATATGTGGAACATGACTCTCGAGTTCGCTACCAAGACCATGTCCGACGAGTCGTTGTCCTTCTGGAACGAGGATGGAGCTTGGCCTAGTGTCATTGACGACTTTGTCGCTTGGTGCAAAGAGAAAGGGATCGGTAAGGCCGAGTCAATGGACCTTGACGCCTAGATATCAGAAGGGGAGACACAGCCGACAGAGACCAAGATGAAGAAGCGGATAGGAACCAAGCGGAAGAGAGGGTACGACTATTAGAGGCTGGTATGAATGGTTTGCTCCGCCGATGGGACAGGCGCAAAACACCGCACATTCTTGGTCGATACATAGGATCAGCATTAGCCTGCATGCGATACGAGCCATGAACTTCAGATTGATACACCATTTTACAGCCTCGCTCCACATCTTGCATGGACAAACCTCATGCTGACGCCAGTTTGCCGGTTTCTTTATCGTGGTAAAAGTTTTTGCCTTCAACATACAAGCTAGGGCCTTCCCGCTGACGTTCTTGACTTCACCGATACTTCAATAGATTTTAAAGCTTGTAACTCAGCCTGCCCACCCAACATGTTCAAGCAAGAAAGTCATGTTGATTCGGTTTGGTCGGAAAGTTTTTTCGTCTGCTATCTCAGTGGCATGCCCCGTAGCTGTACATTCAGAGTTGTCGGCTTTATACACATTCCATCCAATGTCCAGAGGCGAATTCGGGACCTAGTATCGTACAACTTCCATCGTCCTTGGTTCATCTTGAGGTCTCGATGTCTCCTTGGGTCGGAGAAACCTCATATTGAGAACGTAGTCTTTCCTTTTATGCTGGAAAGTTTTCTTCTGCACCCATCTGTGTAAGATAACCGCAGTTCTTTCACTTATCCCACTTGACGTCTCCGAAACGCGCCGCTGTCTCAATCTTGCCGTCGCCGAGCTTGACGTGAGCCGTACGGATGACGCGGGGGTCCAGGTTGATGGTGTTGCGCATGTCGGCATGCGTCTTGGAAGAGGCGTCGTAGCGCATCACGAAGTAGTGGCCGCTCTTGTGCTTCATCTGCGCTTTGGAGACGGGGCGGGGGAGCATGAAGACGCCCCAGTTGGAAAGGCCGCGGATCACGCCGCCATTGCGAAGGATGATTTGGCCGGCGGTGAGAGCGATTCTGGGAGGAGAGGGTTAGGCTGCGCGTTGATCAATGGAAATGGTGAACGGTCGTGGGGTGGGATGGTGGGAGGGTCGGAGGCGGAGCGCGTACTCTTTGACCTCGGCGAGGTTGCCCGGTCTTACCTGTTAGACTTGTTAGTCGTCAAATTGGGATTCATGAGAGATACCTAGACCTGATAGGATACTTACAATTCCTATGAGTTCGTACAACATCTTGTGGCCGACATTGACGATACTGGGGATGATTTCCAGGGTCGAAAGCTGGGTGGAGCTTGCTGTGGCCAAATTATTTCGGCGCTGGCTACGCCACAGTTAGGGATTTTCCGATGTGGCTAGTACCAATCCAGCTGATCCAATTGTCATCAGTTAATGGCAACTTACGATACGAAGTGCAGAGTGATTTGGGATAGAGGTCGATTTTTTTTACTACCCAGGTCATGCAGACCATGATTGTTCTACACGTATATCCTACATGGCCTGCAAGATGGTATCTTACTCCTGCCACAGAGGCTTCAGATTTGTTGCTTGCTCGTTGCCCTCCACAACCGCCACGGCAGCTTCCAGCTCGCCTTGACCGTAAATGGGTTGAAATTCGTGCCCTCAAGATTAGTCAAATACTCCTGCGCAGGGACAGCCTCCAGTAATACCCCAAAACCCCGCCTGATGTCCCGTTGTACATCATCCTCTTCTTCGTAGATGTGCTCCGTCTCTCCTTGGTGCTCAAATTCGTGACCAGCGCCTTGTCCGGCCTTTAAATTCTTCAGCATTTCGCGCGCCGTGATGAGATGGTCGTTTGCTCTCGTCGCGACCTGGAATACGGCGTCCTGAAATCCCTCTGCCTCGGGTCCATATCTGTAAACATCCTCTTCGCGCAGGTTCACATCTGACATGACGTCCAAAGGCAGGAGAAGCGCCGGGTCGCGGGGCCGCGCGGGTCCTGTTCCGGCTGGAGTGTGCACCTGCGTCTGCTGCGGCGCCGCCAGCACCGGGATTCCACGCAGCGTCGCCACAATGCCGCAGGCCTTGCCGATGTGACTTGCCAAGTGGTCGACTTGCATCGAGCGCAGCGGCATGGAGGCCAGCGTGGCGTACATCAGCGTGGAGTACGTGTTCTCCGCATACTCCTCGAGCGCCGCGAGAGACGTGAACGGGCGGTTGTCCATGTACTTCTCTCTCGTCTTGATCAACCTCTGCGCCCAGAACCGCATCGAGCCCGCGGTGCTATTCCTCGGGGATCTTGCGCGCAGTTCTTGAAGCGCTTGATGGAGAAGAACGCAGATTGGTTCAGCGGGGGGTTTGCCTGCGAAGGTCTTGTCGACGGATTCGCGCCAGAACTGCATGCGCAGCTGGCCGATCATGGGGTTCGAGACGACTTCGGGCAGGCGGACGAGTTCGAGGTTGAGGCTTCGGAGGGCGAGATAGGCATCTTGAGCTCGCGGGGAGAGGAGGCGACTGATCAGGTGAGCATCGTAGTGGCTCTGTCTGAGTGATCCTGTAAGTAATTGCGCACTTGACATTCATTCGACGGGAGTTGCACGCACTGAAGCTGCGACTGGCAGTACTTCCTTGCCTTCACGACATCCGCATCCGTAACGATGCCTCTGGCTCCCGGGGGGGAAGTCTGGACAAGCCTTTTCAGGCCTTGGCCGACGATCCTTGGTCGATTCATTCAGGAGAGCACGCTGGTGTAATGCGCCATGTCGAGGTTGAGTCCAAGGCTGCTGAAAACACGAGCTTGAAGCATGTGGATCTTTTTTCCTATTGTACCTTAGCTAGGTATCGGCGCTCTCGGGGAGGTACAGAATGCCCGAGTCAACCACTTTTTATTATTATTTAGTTATGACGTCTGCAGCGAGGAATGTTTAATTGGCTGACATAAACCCACGCGGTCACCTAGACCCGACGCGGTCAGTCGCGCTGACTGATCGCCTTCGCGTCTCCAGTTCTCCGTGGTCAAGGGTACTTTTTGTCGTCCGTACATTTTGTTACCTCCGTACATTTTGTGTACGCCACCTCAAAAGGTGACCTTATGATTGCATGACATCCTAATCTTGGCTATGGACTACATGGGATCCCCAGAGCCTCCAGCGAAAAGAAGACGCTTCTTCGCTTCCGATGACGATGCTTTGAGCCACCATTCGAGCCCAGCTCTGCCGACCCCGCCAACGCAACCGAAGCAGCGCTTCTTTCAAGACGTCGACGATGAGACTACCCAAATTAAGAGCGAAGAAGCGGAAGCTCCCTCTTCGCCACTGAGGAATCGCGGACCGCTGATAGAGCAACCCATTGAAGATGCGTCCAACCGATCAGCCCCGCCATCAGATCTTCAACGTGAAGAATCCACAATGACCTTCGACCAAGAGACGTTCGAGAGCTTCGTTGGCGACAAAGTTGCGGCGGACGTGCTAGACGTGATTCGCGAGAACTGCGGGAACAACCTAGAACGTGCCGTGAACATGTTCTTTGATGGCACATGGAAGAACTTCAAGAAGTCTCCGTCGCTCAACGCATCTGCTCGACCTGCGCTTGCGACTGCCGCCATCTCGACCGGGCAAGACCGTCCAACGGAAGATCCCCCGAAGCCGATCGTTCGTCGCACCATGCCCGGATCTCGATACATTGGCTCCCTTGGTGTTGAGGGCTGGGCTACACGCAGTGGCACCAACTTGCTGAAGCACGGCGACGTCCTCAACATTGACAGACAGAAGATCCAGCCTCCCAAGTCGACCCGTGTCACAAAGTTTGGCGTCACAACCGTGGCTTCCTCGCGCTCAGCTGCTGCGAGAAGAGTGGATGTTCTAGTTCGCTTCACGAATAGCAGCGGGTCCGAGGTTGGGAGACTGTCCAAGGATACAGCTGACTGGGTGTCGACTCTGATAGACCAGAAGGTTTGCCGCTTTGAGGGCACCTGTGTTTACGCCCCTGAGCGGCTGCGAACGAACGACACAGTGTTCATCCAGTTGAAGTGCTATCTGCTTGCTTCTGCATTCCACAGTCCCGGTTTCAACATCGCAGACAACAGAGCCACCAGCTTTTTTGAAGAAAAAGAGTCTACCGAAGAGAAGGAGCTTCGTCTGAGACAAGTTGCTTTGGTGAAGCTTCTGCATGAGATCAATCTTGATCCTACACGAGCAAACTCTGCGGCTTCGAAGAACCAGAGACAAGGGTTGTTGCAAGCGGCGGAAATGGACGAAAAGAAGGAGAAAGACGCCTCGAAGTCTAGTGCTAAGGAGCCGGGATCTTCCCCCTCTTCTGACGATCAAGAAGATGGCCAGGAGCTGGAGCAGGATCAGCTCGATGCGCTCTACCGGAAGGCCCAATCGTTCGATTTCAACACGCCAGAAGCAGAACCCGCAGATACTTTTGCGATGGATCTCCGTCCGTACCAGAAACAGGCTTTGTATTGGATGATTTCCAAGGAAAAGGACCGGAAGAACAACAGGGAACCGAGTATGCACCCCCTGTGGGAGGAGTACGCCTGGCCACTGAAGGATTCGGATGACAAAGAGCTCCCTCAGGTCCAGGACCAAGAGCACTTTTACGTCAATCCCTACTCAGGGGATCTGTCGCTGGAGTTTCCCGTCCAGGAGCAAAACTGTTTGGGTGGTATTCTGGCGGATGAGATGGGTCTCGGCAAGACTATCCAAATGCTCAGCTTGGTTCACTCGCACCGATCTGAAATTGCGGGACGAGCCAAGGCCGAGGGCACTGCACCTGCGTCTGTCAACGAACTTCCCAGGCTCGCTTCAAACTCAAATAGTGTTCTGCGCGCGCCATGTACGACGCTCGTCGTGGCTCCCATGTCGCTACTGGCGCAGTGGCAGAGTGAAGCAGAGAAGGCCTCGAAAGAGGGTACACTAAAGGCGATGGTATACTACGGCAACGAGAAGGCCAGCAACCTCCAGGCGATGTGTTGTGAGGCCAGTGCTGCGTCAGCTCCTGACGTGGTCATCACAAGTTACGGAGTGGTCTTGTCAGAGTTCAATCAAGTTGCCGCGAAGAAAGGTGACAGATCGAGCCATCACGGTCTCTTCTCGCTCAACTTTTTCCGCGTTATTCTTGACGAGGCCCACTTCATCAAGAACAGACAGTCCAAGACCGCTAAGGCCTGTTACGAGATCACCGCAGAACATCGTTGGGTTTTGACAGGAACGCCGATTGTCAACAAGCTGGAAGACTTGTTTAGCTTGGTCCGCTTCCTCCGCGTCGAGCCCTGGAATAACTTTTCTTTCTGGAAGACGTTCATCACCGTCCCCTTTGAGTCGAAAGACTTCATGCGAGCCCTTGACGTTGTGCAGACCGTGCTAGAGCCACTGGTGCTCAGGCGTACGAAGGAGATGAAGACGCCGAGTGGTGAACCCCTCGTCCCGCTTCCACCAAAGCAAATCGAGATCGTCGACGTCGAGTTGGGAGAGACGGAACGTGAGATCTACGACTACATCTTCACACGGGCGAAGCAATCCTTTAGAGAGAATGTGGAGGCCGGTACAGTCATGAAAGCTTTCACCAGCATTTTCGCCAATATACTGCGGCTTCGTCAGTCATGTTGCCACCCTGTCTTGGTGAGGAACAAGGAGCTGGTTGCAGACGAGGCAGAAGCAGGTGCTGCGGCGGATATAGCGGCAGGCCTTGCAGACGACATGGATCTCGGTTCCCTCATCGAACGCTTTTCGGCTACCGTCTCCGAATCAGAGTCGAACCCTAATGCGTTCGGTGCGCATATTCTCGGCCAGATCCGCGACGAGGCGACCAACGAGTGTCCGATTTGCGCGGAAGAGCCCATGGTCGAGCAGACGGTGACCGGATGCTGGCACTCGGCCTGCAAGAAGTGCCTCCTGGACTACATGAAGCACCAAACGGACCGGCACAAGGTCCCAACGTGCCCCAACTGCCGCGCGGAGATCAACTACCGCGACCTCTTCGAAGTCGTCCGGCACGACGACGACCCAGATCCGTTCCAGAAGTCAAAGATCAGTCTGCAGCGCCTGGGCGTGAACAACTCTTCCTCCAAGGTGGTCGCCCTGATCAAGGCGCTGCGCGAGCTGAGGAAGGAACAGCCCCGCGTCAAGTCGGTCGTGTTTAGCCAGTTCACGTCGTTCCTGACGCTAATCGAGCCGGCGCTGGCGCGGGCCAACATCAAGTTCCTGCGCCTCGACGGCAGCATGGCGCAGAAGGCCCGCGCCGCGGTGCTGAACGAGTTCCAGGACTCAAAGACCTTCACGGTGCTGCTCATCAGTCTCCGCGCCGGCGGCGTGGGGCTCAACCTGACGTCTGCGAAGCGCGTGTACATGATGGACCCCTGGTGGAGTTTCGCGGTCGAGGCGCAGGCCATCGATCGTGTGCATCGCATGGGCCAGGACGAGGAGGTGAAGGTTTATCGATTTATTGTGAAGGAGAGTGTGGAGGAGAGGATGTTGAAAGTCCAGGAACGGAAAAAGTTTATGTGAGTCTACACTCCTCACCCTCCTTGGTGTTGAGAGATGAAGCCCTTGCTGACACACGCCCGTAGTGCAACTTCCCTGGGTATGATGAGTGACGAGGAAAAGAAGCTCCAAAGGATCGAGGACATCAAGGAGCTCCTCAGCTAAACGACGGCAGATAAGGCTAATGGTTGTTGCGAGAATGTATTTCTATGTAACGCATTTGGGTGGACGGCGCACCCTGAACGACGGAACACGTCGATGACAGCAGAAGCAACACGTATACGACCGGTAGTAATGGAACCCGGTTGGGTACGGCGTCAAAAGAAATAAAGGCATTCGAGTCGGATAAAGACCCGGGCTTATTGTGACCATCGTGCGGCCCAAATTCCTAACACGATACTACTTTTTGGGTGGTAACGTCAACGCGTCATGAGGAAACTCGAGGTCCAAGGCCTCAAAGATGGCGTTCCCATTTATCGAAGCTAACATTCTGAATGAAATGGTTAAAGATTGTTTTAGGAAGGGGCGAACGCTCGCCTTTGGACCGTCATGCTGTCGCGATCCGACCAGCGCCGTGTTTTTCTTCGTCCGACAGAAGCAGCTAAAGCCCACCAAATTACGTTCGCTTCTTTTCGTACCGCGTCCTGGTGAGGAAAAGCCCTCCCCAACATTTCTCAGGAAAAAGGATTCGCACGCGACAATCAAAAGACAGGCAGGAACCTACCGCCTGCCCCCAACTCGCCTTAAACCGCATCTCACCAGGCACACGCAACCTCGCCTCACAGCGGCAAAAATAGCACCGCAAGCAAGCGACAACACGCCGAAACAAGCAGCATACGCAGGTCATTTTGAATCAAGAAAATACGGGTGCTCTACTTGTAAAGAGGGTCCTTCGGGAAGAATATAGTCCTACTGACTACCTACCTGCGCTTCCCTCCCCCGCCCCAAACTGTCTCACCCGCGGGCGACTCACGCCTAGTGAATCACATGAGAAACACCCACAAAGAAGAAGAGGCCGCCATCACCGCATGACCTAAAACCGACAACTAGGCGGCAGTGACAGACGCTCTAGTTAATGACACGGGTCGCTCGAATCGCGAAACGCGCTGCAAAGAAATGTTCACTTGAAGGCCTCGAAGCGGTTTTTTTTTTTCTTTTCTTTTTTCTATCGGCTTTGAGGAAAAAGCCAACCAGGCAAAAAGAACCAAGTCGCATCACAGCTATATCATACTCGATGCCGCGCCGACCATGGACGTATTACTGCGGACATTAACGCGGCGCAACACCTCACCAAATCGCGGCAGCGGCGGCCGCAATCGAACACGCAGGGAGGAGCAAAGTGGCGGAAACCGACAATTTGAGATGATTCTCGGAATGCTCGCCAGAGGTCTGGTAGAGTACGCCGTCACCAAATACATGCCCGACCACGCCAACGACCGAGAACGAGACAGAGGGAGCAGGCATGACGGTCGGCTGCGAACGAGAGGTCACCGGGACGACGAACAGAGGTCCAGGGGCGGCGTTCCTAACATGGACGGCGACATGCTGGAGCATTTGGGGAAAACAATCTTGGCCAAGGCGATCGAAAAGTTTGGCGCGGGCGGAGACGAGGAGAGGGAAGAGGTGCGGGCGAGCGGTGGTGGTGGTGGTGGAGGGGGACGGAGAAGGGCTAGAGGGGGGAGTCTGGATCGGTACACTCACTCGCACGAGCTTTCTCGCGAACATTCGCGTGATCGACGGGATCGTGGCGAGGAACAACGTGGAAGACGTGGACGTGATGGGTATGAGCGCGGTTCGGGGGAGGAGTTCAGGAGGGGCGGTTCACCGGAAGCTTCGCGACCGCAGCGGGATGAGCGCCATCGCCGACGCAGGCACGGGACGGACTACGCACCCTTGAAGGCCGAGTTGGAGACGCTCTCGAACGCCATCATCTCTCTCAACGAGAGACAGCCCGGACACCCCGACTGCCAGTTTTACGATGCGTTTGTGGAGAGATCTGGCAAGGTGCAGAGTGCCATCGGGTCTGTCATGGTTCAGATCCAGGAGAGGGAAGACAGGAGGGAGGAGCGCAGGGGGCGGAGGCAGAATCGAGCGTGAGGTAACTCGTTTTCTTTTTCTTCTCATTCTTTCCTTTTTGCTTCTTCATCTTCTTCCATATGAGCGACGGCAGGATACCCAAGGCGGCGGACATTATGTGAGCTTCCTTTCTCAAGCGTGGTTTGGGCGGTAGTTTCTAGGTTTCGGAAAGCGGTAGTTGGCAGATACCCGCCCATGTTTGTGCGATGGAATAGACAGTTGCCCTTCCCGTCGTGTTTGCTGGACCACGGGGGCCATCAGCAATGACGATGTGTATCATATGAGCGAGCGTAACTAAATACGAGACGAGAAATGTGCGTAACGTTGCGCAGCAGGTACCGGTGGCTTGGTTCGGGGTCCCGTCTGATGCGTTTGTTGGTGTTTGAGACGGACTTCAGGTCGTGGAAACTGCGTCGTGATGGGGGGGGGGGGGGGGGGGGCTCTCGATTGTTGCGGTTTTGTGATGAGCTTGTCGGAGGACATGTTTGGGCGACGACGCTCTGACAAATCTTGAGAGGACAATATTCTTTTTCATAAGAGAGTCATCTTGCGTTTTTGGCATGAATTAGTATAGATGTCTGAATCTTTTGCAAGTAAGAATGACACGGGAATTGTCGCTGGTATTCACGGGCGAGCCATCTTGAGGTCGTTCAAAGTCGACGCTGTCTGCTCTTAAGATGGCGCCGATCCCGCCCGTGGACACAGATGCATCCGCAACGTCGCTGCACCGTCTTTACCGCCGTGACGCGGAGCAAGGCCGAATCGCCGGGATGCTGGTCGGATGTCTCTTGGCCGCCGTTTTCGCCGTGGGCATCATCTACTTCTGCTTCAACTACCATTTCTCGTCCGCGAAGCCGGGGAAGAGCGCGGAAAAGTCGCACGCGCACAAACCGCAAATGCACCACCACGCACATCCGAGGCAGCATGGGCATAGCCACGGGCATAGGGCCCACGGGCTTCCCGATGAAGTGCCTCTGGCCTACCACGCTCACCGTGCCGCGGTCCCCCACGGCCACAGGTGGACGCACCATCACCACAGACACGCTCATCACCGACACAATCACCAGAAACAGGAAAAGGCCAAAGACAAGGCCAAGAAGAAGAAGCCCAAGTCGAAGCGTTCGAAAAACAAGCGCGGCTCTGCGCGGTCCTCGGCCGGGGATGAAGCCGGGGATGAAGCCGGAGGAACGACCATAAGGTTCATGCCGATGCCGCCGATGGAGATGCCCGCAGGCGGCACGGGACTGCCGATGGCTCCGATTCCGGTGGCTGGAATGGGAATGGGAGTGGGGTTTGGCGTGGGGATGGGGATGCCGGGGGACGACTTCATCGACTATGGGCCTGGGCCGGTGAACCAGGACCCAGGGTCAGAGTTGGATTGGGGCTTACACCCTGCGTTTCCTTTGGCGCAGTTTGCCGAGGAAGACGATCCTCGCGGTGACAGGGAGGGTTCGTGTAATGAATGCTGTTATTCGTTCTTTGATGCTTTGTGTGGTGTTGAGCCGGCGAGTCGAGATCTCAGGAGGCCGGCAGGGGCTGATCGACCGGTTCGCTTGGACCACAATGAGATAGCAGGCCATTGAAGTCGTCGAACTAGTTCATGCAAAGCTGTGCTTCAAGGGCTGGAAATTGACTTTTCCCGCTGGGCAATTGGAGTTGTATCGAGCGAAAGGTTGGATGTTTGTTCATAGCAGAGGGAGAAGAGGTTCAAAGGTGGAACGTCAAATGCTGAAAGATAATCATTGGCGAGCAATTGAAATTATACATGGCTGTTTTCACCCGGCGTCTGGTATCGCCATTGCTTCTCACCCGCAAACTCCCGCTGAAAGCAGATCCAAGACCAAGCAACAACCTAACTTACATCACGTCAGTGTACAACATCGACAGGGCCTAAGAGCTTGTCAGTGGGCAGGACATGTGCGGAGACCGCAATCACCAACATATGTTTGGGGCAGTACGCCGCTCTTCAAAACCGCCAATGATCATCTGTTTCACTATTTATCTGCTGGTGCAGCAGCAGGTGGCGGAGGCGCCGGAGGGTCGGCCGGTGGATCGGCTGGGGCTGCGGAGGGGGGTGCCGAAGGGGGCGGAGGAGGCCCGGGTGGCGGCGGTGGGCCGTCGGTGGCTGAACTCTTGGAACTTCTCGAGCTAACGGTCTTGTGATATATGTGACGACGACTCCGGCGACGGCGACGACTGATGCGGTTGAGGGACTGTCGGTAGAAGTAGAGAAAGGCAATGCCACCTAGGATGAAGAGAAGAAGAGCTACTCCGACTGTGACGCCGACTGTGATGTTGGTAGTCTTGCCTCCGGCAATTCCGACCTGTCTCTTGGTAAGAGGGGCCGAATGACCGGGTGCTTTGACTTGTGGCCAACGTACAGCCGGAGGAGAGCGCCGTTCAGCCTCGGAACTGAGGGCTTGGGCCTGGGGGAGTGTGATATACATCCGGGGCGATGCAAAGAAGGTGGCGTAGCAGGTTAGGGTCGAGGGAGGTAGATGAACACGTCAGAGTAAATTGGAAGTATTACCGAATCACACAAAGTGTGGACGCCAGAAGTAGAAGAAAACAACACTATGAAACATGATGAGTGCAGAAGAAAACAAACAAAAATGTATGAAAATCGTCCAACCCAAGGTTGTGACGCATATTTAATCTTCGGCTTGTTCTGAAATCGGCCGGCACGTGGACATACATGGGTGCCTTGCTCGCCCATTGGCATTTTATCCGAATTGATGAGCATTCGGTGTTGCTTTTGAGAGGTTGGAGCTCGGGTGAAGGTATGCAATAGTGGTATGGAGTAGCGAATGCGGACATGGAGGGAGTGTAAGAGCGCATATCCGCGTCCAAACAAGAACTAGATGCAGCTGGGCAACGGCAGGCTGGCCACGATTATGCGTGCCGTATGCAGCTGCCAAACCAATGACTTGGGCGAAGGCGTGACCATGTACTCCCCATGCAGCGGTTCCCGCACTCGTCGGGCCGCTCGTGGCCCAAATTGGGGGATCGATTTGGTGGTGTCGTGGGAGAAGGGAAGAAGAGGACTGCCAGTCACGTCAGGTGAGGCTATCGAGCTGCAATGGGGTGATGCCTTGGGATTGACTGCATGAGGTGCACCGACGGCATCATTGGATCGCCTCCTTCTCAATTGCATGACAGTCCTCTAGAAATATTCGCGACGAAAGCGACGGTGATATGTGAGAGAAAAGGTCGAACTCGTGGGCAGGAAACGCTCGAGTCGCCCGAGTCGCCGAGCCTTTGGTTGGGCATCAAAACGACACCAGGTCCGTCTGATGGGCTTCCATCGCCGCGATGAGCTCGAGATCTGACACGTCAAACTGCTCCGGCTTAGTCGAAGCTTCTTTGATGGAGCAGTGGAGTGTCATCGCCATTGATCTGGGGAGCGGGGAGCGAGATTGACATGGACTCAATGTGATGAGTATGGTGAATGGGTACAATGGAAGTCATTGATAAGCTTGAAGTTGTCCACACGCAGATAATGAAAGTAATTGGAAGCTACCTACCTGCCTAGAAGGATAGACGCTGATTATGTATGAGTCTTTGCCCCTTGAAACTTTCCCCTCTCTCGGCTGAGGCCGCGCTCCTGGCGACCAGGAGGCACCGACTCCGACTCCGTTAGATTGTCGCGTTGATCTCTTCCCATTACCATATCAGCTTGGGAAAGATTCGTTCGTCTCCTGGTGTGAATACCCAACGGCCCTGTCACTCTGCCAATGGCGGTTTCTTTGCCGAATTGGCAGGGCGAGCCCGCAGCTGCTCTGCCAGCCAGTCGACGTACACCATATTCAGCACTGCTCGCAGCCTGCAGCTGCAACGTGCAGACTGCAGGCCCTCGCTTCCGAGCTTCTTGGGCACCGGCCTTGATGGCAATAACAGGCAGTCAATGCTAGGTATCTCACCACGGCATCGCGGCTCAGATGGGCATCAAGGGCAAGCGCCGTATGCTACCCCTGTGCAATGACTTGCAGTTAAGGCCTTTGTCCTGTTTTGGGGAGAGTCCGGGACCCGGGTCGGACTGGAACAATGAATGGGACCTAACTTCAATTCAGGTCATCGATGGAGACGGCGAACACCTAAGCTCGAGGCAACCATTATTGTTCCTCACTGCTTTCTCTATTGTGTCGTCATCAGTCGAAGTCGACACAAAGCTCCGTTGAGTGCATTTGACTGCAACCAGCAATTTTAAGTGCTATGAATGGCATCATCAATCTACTGCTCCGAAGGGTCGACCGGATAGCGCTCCCAGGTGTCGAGCCCATCTCCCATGAAAGAACGAGCTTCTATTTCAGTTGTGATATCTTTGTCGGAGCCGAATCAATGCATATCTTTCTCCAGCCATCTATATTGTTGGCTGGCGAGGTTCAAAGTGTCAACTTGACGGCCTCTCTCCCAAAGCTTTCGTCAACTTCTGCACCCTGTCCAAGTTCCTTCTCATTGAGTAGTCTACCTGCTGGTCTTGTCAAGCATTCTCGACGATTTGCATTTTCCTAACAAGACAGTTCTCTTGCATGGAGGAAGGCAACCATGTCACCCATACCCATCAATGCCTCAACCGCTGCGCGAATCCAGCATATGCGGACTGCATCAAACCCAACGCGATCCTCACTGAAACGTGGCGCTACAATACTCCCTGTCACGAATTCACCGGCAAATTCATTCATCCCAGAGAGCAGCCGGTGCTTCGGCAGTGTTCAGCCTCAAGCGAAGATCAGCAGGACGCACATCGTGCTGCGCTCTCCTATGTGGAAACCATGTGCAATCTCATGGTACTTTCAGCTTTGCCGGCATGGCCTGAAACATCGGAACCATTTTGGGAGATCGCCCACTGCTTTGGGAAATGGAAATGGCTTGCCGGTTCAACAAGGACCACTTCGACAACAGAAGTACCTGCTTCTGTGGCGAGGCGAATCACCACCCCGAGCTTCACAACACCTGCGCAGGATTCCGTCAAACAATCGCCCGCTATTACCTCTTCCCGTGGCAAGCGATACAGGACTTACGACCGCGCTCTATCTATCGCCAAAATCTTCTCCCACGTCCGAGTACCCGACCCGGAAGACATACAGACAGACGGAACGATTGGAAGCGTAGTCGGTAAAGCGCTCGCTCGTGCGGTCAAGCATGGCAAGCGTATCTGTGGCGAAAAGGCAGACGCTGGAGCGGTCGGTTATGCTTGGTTTGAGGAACGGCGATGGGAAGACGCAGAGTATTACATGCGACGTAATCGCGGTATGCGGCTAGAAGACGAACGTTCCCGAGAAGACGTAATCGAGAACACGGTTATCTCCTTACCAAGGGAAGAGGTCGAAGCACTGCCTGATGACAAGAAAACATGCACGTCTGCTTCCAGACTCTGGGTCTCCCTCCAGATCGCCACGCCGGCGTTAGCTTGAACTGCCCGGCGAAACACTTTATTGGAATGAATTGCTGGATGAAGACTTGTCGGACGGAGAGACTTATGCAGACTGATGTGCTCACGACCGACATCAAATGTATTGAATGCATTGTTTCCAAGGCTGGAGGACTGGGCAGCGCCGATAAACAACTGGAGTCGTCTCGATACCATCCGTTTCGAGACACGTTCTTCGATTCTACCCAATCGGTGATCGCTCCTCAAGTACCCTTTCTTGTTGTATGCAGAGCATTAAGAGTAGCTTCTAGATCTCCAAGTACGCAATGACTTTTCAATGATCGAACAACGTTACTGTATCTTGCGTCTCACTTCGTGAGCTTTCAGTGCGATGTTGGTTCATCGCCGAGGCCGAAAGCCCCTCCAGAGCACTCATAGCCACACGTGTATGTTCTGCTTCAGTGGTTCGTCTTCGGCGTGGAATGAGGTTGCCAACTTTTCTTTATGTAGGTCAAGTCAACCCCAGCTCGTCGAAGTCTCTACAAAGCAAGCCTCTACAAAACAACCATTCAGTTGCTTTGTTCAAGAGTCTTGTTTTGAGGCAGTGTTATCTGAGAGCACCTGAAAACGGAAGCTACACGCGATCGCGAACACAATTTCGTCCCTTACTTTACAAATATACCAAGACTAGGAAACGACGGTCTACATAAGTAGCCGCGCAACTCAAAAGTATCCTCCCTCCGCCCCATCCATCATCTTCATCATCGACCAGCTTTCTTCTTCTTCACGTATATCTTACCCGCCTCATCGTCTTCACTACTTCCACCACCAGAGGAGGTCCGCAATGCCCGCCCACAGACCCAACGACCCCTCATCCCGCAAAAGCAGCCGCGCCTCTCCCCCAACACCCATCAAAACTCCCCGACAAACGTCGCATTTGCCGTCCCAAAGCGGCCCCGCCCGTGTCCCCGCGGGAACCCCCGTGCCATGGACCCCAGCGGAACCGACCCCGCCCAGCGGAAGACCGGAGGCATTCGACGCCTTCCCCGTGAGCCCGGAGTCTGCGGCCGTTCCGGCCTTCGCACAGCCCCTCGGTGTGGTCCAGGAAGAGGCCCTCCATACGGCCTCTTCGAGGGTACCGTCGAGCACCTCTGTTAGTACGCCAACTATGTCCGCCCACGAAGGGGACAGCGAGGGCACCCAGTCTATCGATGAGATAATTGCGACACCCTCCAAGTGGACGCCGAGGTCGCCTCGGTGGTTTGCTGATGATGGTTTGAGACCAAGGATGGTGAGAGTGGCCGAGGAAGACGAGGATGATGAACGACAGCAACACGCGGATAAGACGACGGAATCTATGGGTGGTGACCACGACTTCAATGACATTACGCCTTTGTGGGAGGCGCCTTGGGTCATTCCACTGACTGTGGGCTTCCTCGTGTCTAGTCTGTTCATTCTTGCTTGGAGAATGAGGACCGGAAATCAGTGAGTCGGCTCGGCGGTTTGCTACAGATTCCGAGTATCATGCGGGGTGCTCAGTGTAAACTTTGCAAGACCATACACTCGTTTTCGTACGTACAAAGATGAGCTAGGAAGGGGCACAGGAAAACTTATTAGTAGGCCCTTTTTTTTCGCAGACATTCAAGCTATATACGCTGGCATTGACGTTTGGACTAAGTACAGAGCATTGTCAATTGTTTAAATATCGGCTTCTGAAGTTAGGCTGTTTGCCTCATGCGGTAGCTGAGGAATCCTTCTTCGCCGGCTTACGGCCAACAAGGCAGTACCTAAGTTCGTTAACATCAAACATTGTGAGACAAACGGGCTGTTGCACTTACTGAGGCCAGTATGCATGGATTTTCAGATCCCTCCCTTCCTTACGGACATCAATAAGAAAGACCCTTACTTCCTCGGGACTCCAGTCTAAGCCGCGTGTGAGAGGGGCCATAGAGATAGCGTCAAGACCTGACATGAAGTTCTCATGGTTCCACATTCCCAGTTCCTTGTGCTTAGGATCCTTCGGCCATATATTAGTTGGCCATTTGTACATAGACAGTTTAACGTCTTCAAAGCCAATCTCAAGCATAATGTCCTTGAGATCAGGGGTGTGAACCCATGCTGCACCCAGATTTTTGGATGCTTCCATTAGGTATTCAGACCATTTGCTGATAGCATGCTCGGGTTTCAAGGATCCGTCGTCAGAACGAGCATGGATATCTGTCTCTTGAATTTCAAGATAGCCACCAGGCTCGAGGTTGCTTCAAGTTGATCGGTCAGTCGTTGCCATTCGGTGTTGCGACGCAGTGTGAACCCGCATATCGCCAAGAGCTGGGGGTGTCTCACTCGTAGCAACGACGCAGGAAAAGTGGCCAGTCGCTGATGCTCGACGTCATGAACCGGCTGTGGATGTAATGGAACGGTCGCGAGTATATCCACTCATCCTCCACGTCATCAACCTCAAATCTGACGTTAGGGGGGACACTTCAGACGTCATCGTCAGCAACTCCTAGGATGATATCGGTACGTCTCACTCACTCGAGCGGCTGAGTTGCGGAAAGATCAATCCCCAGAATCTATGAGAAGCCGCTGTATTAGAAATTCGATTTGTGCAGAAAGTGTGAGAATGACTCTGCAGAACACATTACTCACGTCGGCCTCTGGATGCTCGTCTCCAAAATTGATCGCCCAAATGCCTGTACCCGTGCCTACGTCGAGGACTCGGCCAACCTTTGCACTTGCCTGGCATGGCGGGGCAGTGCCTAACCTATCATCGAGGGTAAGAAGGCACAAATGATGGACCAGATCTAAGATTATCATCAGCGGAACGCTCCATTGGAAGGCGAAGAAGTCATATTACCGAGCCTGTCAAGCTCATCTTCATCATTCGGGAAACGGTATTCTGTAATATTGCTTTAGGTATCACGTCTGCCATAGTTTGTGGTAAACCTACTGCCCTCTTTGTATTTGTGGTAGGTGCGACCATTCTCTCGGCTGTATTGTAGCAAGGAGCTGCGCAGGCTTTCGCTGGATGAAGCAATGCTCTGTAGAAGCAATCAGTGCCTGTCCGCCCGCATTGGTCGATTCTCGTGGGGAAATCCTTACGCTTCCTATTTCAGAGCGAGTGTCATCTTGTTGCTGAGAAAAGTCAGAGACATTGCTAGGGAATCATAGGTGTTTGCTTCTGCGTACGTTCTCGTCGGCAGCGACCTGAACTTCGAAATCTTCCTGAGGGTTAGACATGGCGGCTTCCGGCGCGGGGTTTCAATGGTTCGAAGAAGGAGAAAACAAGCATGGAAAGTGACAAAAAGGCGCGGGGCAACTGAAATACTCGGTAAAGGTCCCTGTCTCGTTGCTTGTGCCCGTGTTCGAGAGCCCCTCTCCCCAGCCGACAGTTATCCCGCACCGACATGCGTTCCGACCCATGTCCGGTGGTCTGTCTGGTGGCCTTTCTTGTGGACACGGCTCGTTCCGCGGACGAATGAGGGAATGACATGCTAGATGGCACTGAAGAGACTGCATGCTAGTTACATCCAACATCGGTCGCGATTAGTCGGTCTCTCGTTGCATCTTTTCTGAGAAGGGAAATCGCAACGTGATGTGGAGAAGCGATGCTGGCCCGATACCCAGGTTTTTGCATCAGAATGGATCGCAGTGCATGACCTCCGACCGCAATGATCATGCGTACCTGTCCTAATTGAAAACCTGCTTATCATATTCGAATCGTGGCACAAGGGTCACCCGATATCTCGGACCATGTAGACTTTGGGGGTCAGAGATAAGCCATTTCGTGTCTGTTTGATAATACCTCTTTCTGACCACAAAGTTTCTTTCCAATTCCATCATGATCATAACTTGATAACACCAGAAAGATACGGCGATGTTCCAAATGCAAACGTCCTGGAAGATACGGTCTTTGTTACGGACAAGACATCAAGATTTGTCCTGGGCAGATACACGAGGTAACGATCCCTGCACGTACTTTGAGCCCGAGTAAATCGGTCAGAAGAAATGGTCGCATTAGGCTACCGTTAACTCCTCAAACCGTGGCTCTGGCTAGCTCAAGAATGTATGCGATACGAATATTGCATTGCTCCCTGAGTAGGACTTCAAGTGCTCTACCAGCACGTTGAGACGTGATACTGGTGGGAGGTGCTTGAGTCTGAGCTAGTCGACTTCGCGAAGACTCCTTGGAAGAATAATTTCTACCGGGAACATGGGAGGAGTCGGATTACCAGCATGGCAAGGGCTGGATCTTTTTTTCATTTTATTTTAACTTTTTCTAAAAGAAAGAGATTCCCGTAAACGGTAAACCAATTCAAGCCACTGGAACAAAAGGAGAGGCGAAGGCTTTATAATGATTAGAAAAGAATCACGACGAAACAATTTGCTTTCATATATCTTCTGGCTTTTTCAACATCAAACAAGGTCTGTTTTTCTTATTTCTCAATTGGCAATTTGCCACAGCGTAAATACCAGGGTCCTATACGTGACGCGAAGACAAAGGTGCAGTCCGCCAAGTTCGTGTAGATTCCGGACGAATCGAGGAAGTCCAGATCTGTCAAGAGTCTATGGCAAGATTGAATTCTCACAGAACTGTTTTGATGATGATCCGCTTGTAACGACGAATGGGGTAAGGCCCGGTCGTGCGGACTTGCAAGATGGCACCCCATTCTTGACCATCCACCAAAGACCCATTCTGGTCTGTAAGTGAGAGTTCGACTTTTGTACCCAGCGTTACGTTGGAGAACCCGGCATCGTTGAGTGCAAGAGTTCCTTCTGTTCCCACGGGAGGCTCCAGAGGATGAATGGACAGGGCTGGCTGAGCGAAATACCCCGAATGAGGGTATGCATACCACTCGAAGTCAAGCTGGCTCAAATCTTGTGGATGATCAGGGTCGCAAGTCTGCCCAGCGTCCAATATCATCGACTGGTTGGCTCCAAGTTGAAGTTGCAGGGTACTCGTGCCCGTGGAACCATTGACGCTCACAGTAGGTGGGTGGGATACTTCGCCGACGGTTCGATTCAACGTCCACTGCATCCTCGCAGCGAAATCATCCTGGTAGGCATCTCTCCAACGCCAGATAGTGGCCTGGATGCTTGAATACTGCCCCCCGTCAGGAAGCGATACTGCGTCTGTCGCACTACCATAAGCGTTGAAGCCGTCTATTCCGACGACTCGCATATATCGGCCTCCCCAGCCTCCCAATTCAGGTCTCTGAGTGTCGGAAAGGCCATTAGGGATCAGCCAGAGGAAGCTTGGAGTATCTCCTTCCAGGCCGAACTCAACTTCAGGGTAGACAGCGCCTAGAGCACCCACGCGGATGTTTGGAGTAACCCAATCATCCGTGACTTTGGTGGTGTTTGAAATTCCATTGTCGTTGCTATGCATTCCCTGCCAGGTTGCGGCTTCGAACTCGAGAAAACCGTGTACGCTTGAGATGTAAAAGATATCCGGCCATCGAGCTTGTATCCAGGTGCCGGTAGAGTCTTGATCCGAGATGGCATACACCCGCAACCGCGATCGTAGAAGGGCAGCATGACTGGGCGTGCTCGACGCGTGAATCTGCCGAAGGGCTTGAGCGAGGGTATTTGCGCCTCCCTAGATGCTCACATGCAAAGGCTCTGAGGATTCCTCAAGGCTCTCTATTAGTCGCTGGGCTCCCTCGCTAAGCGAAGAGTTTAAAGCTTCTATTCTATCGTGATGCCTTCAGCATTACCCGTTCCTAGCGCAGCACGTGACTAATATTAGCTCTAGAGCGACCTTTTTCTAGGGGTCGTTCCTCTAACTATAGTTATAAGTAACTATATTATAGCTACTCTCGTTATAATAAATTAAGCTCTTTAGTAACTATAAATATAGCCCTATAGGACGTTTCTTAATAGTTATAAGCCTAGCTCTAACTAGACCCCTAATTACTATTTTAAAATAAGCCTTTATTACTAAAAGTACTTATTAAAACTTCCTCTCTCTTATTCCTTCTTTCCTCCTTATTATATACTATCCTCTATTACTATAAACCCTCTATTTCTAAATAACCTTAATTATAATATCTTCTATTATTACTATTATAATATTATACTAGCTAATTATATATAGGGATTTCGCTACTTAATATATTATAATCTAAGCTAAAACCTAAGCTACTAGAATCTAGAAGTATATTAACTTAGATAATCTTAAGGGACCTTTATACCTAGGTAAAACCTTATTAGAAACTCTAACTCTTAACTTATATATTACTAAGTAAAACTAGGATATTAACGCCTAATACCTATAGGAGAAGAGCGCTTATAATTAATATATTACTCTATTTAACTAGGAGGCTTTAGAAGAGGCTACTTCTAATACTACTTCTAGAATTACTCCTAAGTCTATTACTAGGATATAGATAAATAAATTATACCCCCTTTAGCCTCTAACTACCCTAGTTATAATTAATAAGAATACTATAAGTATATAGGAATAGTACCTAGAGTACTTTTATTCGCTTACTATATAAGAGTCTAAGTAAACCTATAAGGACTAGGAGTTTAAATAAATTAACTATTTAGTTATAGAGACTATTACTTATAATATTATTATACCTATATATATAGAACTTCTTACTAAAAGGGATATAACCCTATATAGCCTTATTATTAATCTTAAATATTACTATACTCTAAATAAGGCTAATACCCTTATTACTCTTTAAGAAGAGTATATCTAAGTCCTAGAAAAAGCAAATAGGAGTATTAATCCTATTGCCTAGATTAAGGACTTTAGGGGTATTTACCTCTATATTACTTAGCTTAAGCTTCTTAAGGCGAGTAATACCCTCGCTTTAGAAACTTTTCTTTAAGTAATAAGTTATTACTTTATACTTACTTAAGCTAATATAGAAATTATAGATATCCTTAAATAGGAGCGAGTAGGGATACTAGTCTCTAATATAAGCTAATATACTAATATATTTAAGGACCTCTTATATAAGGATATACTCTACTCGAGGTTATAAGAACGAAGCATAGGGGTCTTTATAACGCTAGCTAGCTATATAGATAAGGCTAACCTATTAAGCGTTCTTATAACTAGTAACTTATCTAGTAGTAAATAGTACCTATATAGGTTAAGCTATTAATAGCTAAGTATTAATTATAACTACTTAGAAGCTACTTTAACTAGATATTACTAGAAGGGCCTCTATATATTAGTAATAGATATATAAGTAGCTTAGATCTATAACTAGTTAAATAGTAACCTACGCTTTACTAATCTTTATAAGGAACTTACTTATAAGGGCTAGCTATATACTATACCCTATAAGAGTAAAAACTACTAAAATAATAAGGGGGGTAATAAGGATTTATCTAAGAAATCTAATATAGCCCCGAGCTACCCTATTAATATAATAGTAATTACTTTTTATATAGCCCTCTTAAATAGGGTTAGGGATAATATAGTTAACTTAGATAAAGAGTACTTAAGTATCTTTATAACCCCCTACTTAGGACCCTATATACTATATAAGTCTATAGTCCTAGATAACTATAGAGGGATATACCTTATAAATAATAAGTCCCTACTTATCCCCTCTTTAATTAGGTATTATAAAAGAGAATAGGTTAATTCTAGAATAGCTTTATATCTAATTATTATAAAAAGTATATAGATTATTAAGAATACTCTTAATAACCTAGAAAGTATAAATATAGAGGACCTTATACTCTATAATATAGGATATATAGAGAATTTTTATATTAATATTATCTCTAAAGCGCTACTTTAAGAAATAAGTATCTAGTACTTAAGGTATAACTATATACTTCGCTTTAGAACCTATAAGAATAGCGTTATAATTAAGAAACTCGTTAGGAAAGCGAACCTCGCCTTCTTTAAATATAAGCCTCGTTCCTTATACTCTATTCCTAAGTAGATCCCCTAAAGTATTAATACTATTATTAATAATATAAACTATATACTTATAATATATAAGTATACCTCTTTTATATTATTACTAGACTAGAGTAAGAATATAATACTTTAGTACCTCTAAAGCAGGTACCTTAGCCCTAAGGCTCTAGAGTAGCTAGTATATACTACTTAGGGGATAAGGATTAAAAGCCCGACGCGCCTATAATACTAATACTATATAGTTATATACGCTAAATAAGTAATTTTAAGATAAATATTAGAAGATAAAGTAATACGCTTTTATTATAAGATCGCATAGGATCTATTTAACTACCCTAAAGGCTTTAACTAGAACTAATAGCTCCTTATTATTAAGGATAAATATACTAGTTAGCTCTTTATATTTCTATATATTAATAAGACTTATAGTAGCATTATACTCGCTCTATATACCTTTAAGTAATAAGTATCTTAATAGAAGGGACTTTCTATTTATAAAATTAGATAAGACGTCGAGAGGTTAGTGATTTTACTTATAAGCTATATAGGATATAAGGATTAGACCTATATAGAAGGAATAGAGGTTAAAATAACCCCTCTATATATAAAGGAACTAAATAATAGAGGGGAATAGGCTAATTAGGAAGTTATAACTTAAATAATTAAGATACTTACTATAGCTAGCTTACTTATAAAACTATAAGCTAAGATAGTACTAGTAGTAATAACGCTTTATAATATAAGCCTACTTAAACGCTATAACTAGCGTTCGCTACTATAGATCGAAGAGGAATAGTTCTACTAGTACTTTCACTAGTAATAACTTAATAATAGAGTAGCTCTAACTTATAACCTTCGCCCTTACTAGGGATATATATATACCTATAGCTACTATATATACCCCCTTAAGAGGGAATAAGAGAGAGGAATCGATAAGAGAGACTTTAAGGTAGTACTATAGGGATATATTAAATACCTAATAGGATATATTCTAAACGCCTATAACCTATATAAGGTCTAGATCCCTGCGTTATAAATAGTTATTATTATATAGAATATAACGTTTAATAAACGGACTTTCTATATAAAGGATAAAGTAAAAGAGGCTATCCTAGAAGATATTATCTATAAGATAGTAGAAGAGATTAAAGAGCTTATATTATAAGTTAACTTTAAACTTTAAATCCTAGGTATTATGAATAAGGATAAAGCTATATTAATACTAATAACTAAATAGTTACTTATATTAACCCTTATTCCTATAAATAAGTCTCTAAATAGAAGAATCCTAAAACTTCTAAAAAGATAAGTAGGTTAGAAGGAGGGGTAGCTATTATCCCCTAATCCTATACTAGAGCTAGATAAAAGCCTAGCTCTAATAGATAGAGTAATAGGTATAATATATATATTAGAAACGAACTATATATATAAAGCTATTAGGGAAGTTAATTTTAAAGGGGAATAGATTAAGGACTATATTATAGTTAAATTACTCCCTGCTTTATAATATATTTCTAAAGTAAGTAAGAGTAATAAGAACGAACACTTAGATAGTAGGCCTTTAAATCTATTAATATAGCTATACTAGGATAGAGAGGAGAGGGCTAATACTAAATAGAGGTCTAACTAGGTATATAACTAAGAGGGCTATAGCTAAACTTATTAAAGCTAATAACTATATAATCTACTACCTAGTAACCTATAACTAGGAATAGTAGAAAGCAAATCCCGCTCTAGTTACTAGTTTTTATTTTAATACTATATAGAGTAGGAGCGGGTATCTAGCCTCTTTAAGACTTTTATACCTAATTAGTAGAAAGCCTTTTTAGAAGCTAATATAGGGTACTATACGCTCTATAGCTATATTTATACTACTATCTATAGCGCGAAACCTACTTATATAACTATAATAATCTATAAATATCTTACTACTAATAACCTTACTAAGCTACCTCGCTTATAAAAGGAACTTTTAAACCTCCTATAGGCGCTCCGAACTCGCTTTAAAGAAGTAGCTAAGGTTAAGATAGGTAAATTATAATAAATAGATATATAGCGCGTTATTAATTAAGAGATAATAATAAAGAGACTAATCCCTTTAAAGTAGGTATTTACTTATAAATTTAATAAGGATAATATCCTTAACTAGTATAAAGCAAGGATCTATATTTAAGGCGATTAGTAAGAGAAGTCGCCCCTTAAATAGACTTATATAGTAACCCTCGCTACTTATACCTTTAGGGTAGTAATAGTAATTACTATATTATTTAACCTTAAAGTTAAATAATTTAATATTATTAATATATTCCTAAATACCTCTTAGGATCTAAACGAAGACCTAATTATTTATAAGTTACTAGATAGCTTTAAGTAGCCTAAGAAGTATATCGAACTATACTATACGCTCTATAAGCTAAGGGATATACTACTACTCTAGTATAAGGAGTTCTCCTTAACCTTTTAGTATTTAAGCCTTATACCTATAAGCGAAGACCTATATCTCTTCTAGTTAACTAAGAAGAGGGTCCTCGTTATCTTCTATATAGATAATTTCCTTATCCTATTTTATAAGAACTATAAAGAAGTAATATAAAGGGTAATTACTAGCTTAAAGGAAGTATATAAGTTAAAGGAATAAGGCCTAGTTAAGTACTATCTTAGAATTAGAGTTATCTATAACTAAGCTATATAAAAGATATACCTTTCCTATAACTAATATATCAAGTAAGTTATAAAGAAGTTTAATTTATTTAACTTAAGAGCGCTAGTAACCCCCCTTCTAAACCTACTACTCTTAAAAAGTAAAATAGTAATAATTCTATTAGAGATAAAGAGTTTATAAGAAAAGATTAGCTCTATACTCTATATTACTATTATAATCTAACCTAATATCGCTTTTATATATTCTCTACTCTTAAGATTCCTAATAAATCCCGCTCCTTATTACTATACTACTACTAACTAAGTTATATAATACCTATATTATACTTATTACCTCGTAATACGCTTTAATAACTCGGGGGTAGATAGGTATTACTAATTATAAGTAACGCTTTATTTATAGATAATAAGGAGATATAGAAGTTATCTTAAGGGTATATAATCTCGCTCTTTAGAGGACTAATTTAATAGAAAGCTATTTAATAGGCTATAGTTATAATATTAATAATAGAAGTAGAGCTTCTAAGCCTTAAATATATAGCTAAGGAGACTATTACTCTTTAGAAGCTATTTAGGGATATTACTCTTAAACTTAGCGATATCTAGAAGATTTACTATAATAACTAATAAATAATTCGTCTTATAATAAGTAAAAAGGAACGGATCTTAACTAAGCTATAATATATTAATATTTAGAATATATAGCTATAATAAGAATACGCTAGAGGATTATTTAGCGTAATATATATACTAATAAATAATATACTAGCTAATAGTCTTATAAAGGTTCTTAACTATAAGAAATTTAAATAGTTCTATTCGCTCCTTAATCTAAAGGATATATAAAGAATAATTATAATAAACGAGGGATACTCTAAATAAGTATAGGAGAGCTAGTAGCGCTTAATTTTTTATTAATTTATAGCCTACTAGCTAGGGAGCCTAAAGTTACTCCTATAGGAATAAAAGAATATAATATACCCCAAAGGGCTACCTTAAAATACTAATTTTCTACTACTTAACCTCAGAGGATTTACTTATATTAATCTATTAGGATATTATATAAGGGTAGTAATACCTCTAGTAAATATATATTAATAAGACTATTAACCGCGTAGTATACTATAGTAGCTACGTTACTAATAAGTAGATAAGGTATAGGTATACCTATACTAACTACTAGGGTTCTAAATAGAACTAGGGCGGGAGATAGAGTAATAACGCTATATATACTAGAACTACCTATTACTATAGAAGCCTTACCTAAACCCTTATTATTACTACCTTTCTTTATTACTACGATCTCCTCTTTCTAAGTAGTAATAGCCTTATAGAGCATAGCTCTCTAATAAGCGAGGGTTTATATATTATATTAGAAGAGAGTTATAGAAACGAAGTATATATAGAACCTTACCTTTCTAACTACTAGGTTATCTAAAGTCTTAGCTTTAGTATATTAGTAGGCTATAATAGTAATAGGGGCGCTTATCTATTAATAAAGTACCTTACCCTTATAATAGTAATTATACTTATTTACTATACTAAGCGAGTACTTTCTATCTAATAAGCCTAAGAGCTTACTTAAAATATACTAAAAGTAATACTTATTAAATAAGGGTATTTACTCTACCTCTATACCTCTATTAGGGGGAGGAGAGCTAAGAGGGGGCTCTAAACTACCCTTATTAGTACTCTCCTCTTTATCTATCTCTTTAGGGATTATAATAATAATAAGGTTAGTAACGTTCTAATATATAGTTATAATAATAAAGGGATTATAACTTACTAGGAGCTATCCTCTTAAACTACTTAGGAGGGTAACCCTAGGGCTTCTTAAGCTATAAACCCTTACCCTTAGAGCTACGCCCTATAGGTTACTTCTACTTCTTTCTACTTACTATATAATATATTAGTATATTATATATTAATAATAAGAAGGAATAATATATATATAACCTTATTATTACTCTCTAGGGGAGGAGGGCGCGCCCCTCTACCCCTAGC